>SZWC01028760.1:11906-23641 GCA_023375785.1 Penium margaritaceum
CTTCCCTTGCGCCAGGAACAAGGCGGCACTCCTGAACGACATAAAGACGGTGGTGTGCTACGACCACTTCAAGTCTCGAAAGCTTTCTTGGACCAAACAGAGCATCACGAACGAACAGTGCACACTAGCCTGGACTGAAAAGAAGAAGTTTTACAGGAAGAGTGCGGAAACGATCAGAAAGAAGGCAGCAGCAGCAGCAGCAGCAGCAGCAGCAGCAGCAGCAGGAGCAGCAACAGCAGCAACACCAGCACCAGTAACAGCGGCTGTCACAACAGCTGCAGCAGAAGCAGCAGAAAAAGCAGGGAAAACACAAAGCCAATAAGTAGCACATGCAGGCGCAAGCAACAGTGTGGGGGGAATTTTGAGTGTTGCAGTGTGATGACCACTTGCACTGAGCGTATCACACACAGGTGCTAGAGGCAGGCCAGTACATGCTTGTTTGGCGCCTCATTCATTCACTACACATTATTCAGTGTGCTATTGTTCAAAGCGTATTTCATCATTCTCAGCACATGGATGAGCATTCGGAAAGCCTATCATGGTACCTTAGGTTTTAGATCTGGGGACCCTCAGCTGTGATCTAATGCTGTTCTACTGCACTGGTGAAGCATACCATGCAATGCAAGTGAAGGCAAAGTGTGTCAGGATCTAGAGTCTGGATATGGGTACACCAAACGTGCACCATGAAAGAAGCAATACAAGCATCGAGTAAAATGCAAGTTGGAGGTAAAGTGGCTCTCAAAATGTGTACCGGACAGGAACACATTGCCACAACATGTGAGAATGTTTCACAAGTGTGTACTCATGACACAACATATAAAATCGTGTTTAGACACATGTATGGAAAATGAGCCAATGAGTAGTCTCGGTGTTATGCACGTAGTTTGCGAGGATTTACTACTCCTCTTGTAGTGATCCAGAGCAGTCTTCACCAAGTGGATTAGGCAAGAAGCACCAGCTAGGAGTTAAAGGGATTGAGGGCTAGTTTGGATTCGACCGAGTTAGAAGTCGGATCCGACTTCGGAAGTCGGATCCGACTTCCGACGTCGAAAGGTACTCGACGCCTTCCGATGTGGCACTTGGCGACTGGTGCGGTCGACGGGTATCTCGCTGGAAGAGACCAATCCTGTGACACTCCACGTCAACAGTTATCCACGGGCGGCGCGGTTCTCCGACTCTGGACTCGGAATCCGAGTGCCGAAGTCGGATCCGACACTCGCGCTGCCCAATCCAAACGTACCCTGATTTTTCTTAAAAAAAATCAAACTATAAATTGCTGAAAATCAAAAGTGTTAGAGTGGTGAGCAGTCTTGCACCCGTGGCTGAATCCCAATTTTGGCCCCATTATGAAATTGGACTTGTACATAGTCTACCTTGCACCTTTTGTTTAAGAATTTTGTGTGCCCCCGTATCGCAAATCACCATCTTGCCACCTTATTCAACGACAGGAAGAGGATTGATACGCCAAACACCATTGTTTGTACCATGCAGTTAAGAATCACTATCTGAAATGAACTCAACCTTGATATTCACGTACAAGAACTTTCATGACGTTTCTCCTATTGGGATAACTCATATGAATCTTTTTGATAAGGTTGAACGGATATCATGTATTGATGCAAATGCACTGCCAGTTTGTTGTAAAACTTCAATGGATTTTTTCAGTCCTCTGTAGCTTCATATTCTTCCACCACGTAGGCCAGTTGTCATAACGATTTCTTGATAGCAACAGATATGTGATATGTATTCCTCGTTCAAGCCGTCCACGTTAATCAGACCATCTTTCCCCTGTGTAACTTGTATTCTTTGACACCTCACCATAATGCCATGGAGCGCAGGTGGCTCCCACGTAGAAAGGAAATGATGCTTTTGCATATCCTCCATTCAACACCGCTCCGTTATGTTTTCTTCGACAGTGCGCCTGCAATCCTCCATGGTGCCAAAATCCATGCCCCATGCCCAACTCTGGAGTTACTTCATCTTCCTTATTCTCTCAACCCACTGCTGGTTCCCCCGTGATATTGGAGAATGAAGCACATCGATATGTAAGGATGGCCCAGTTAGACCCTGCAAGTGATCAAGTGGAATTGCGCGGTTGTGGCTTACATTATTAAGAGTGTTAACCTCCGCCAAAGGAGACGGCTATTCAAACCACACACCGAAGTTGCAATAGCGGGAACACAAGCTATGGCTGACCTCTTTGTGGGAGGTACTCAGGTGGGCCTGAGTATCACAAACAGCCTTTCCTGCTCAAAAACTGAAAAACCGCAGTTCAAGGAACCAAGGATTCATGAAGTTAATCACTTCTGCGTCATGAAGTGCGTCCACTTTCTTGCAATCATAATGTAAATCCTGGTCGGGTTCCATGCAGGAGATCCTGGGTCATGCCTGCATCTAAATTATCCATGTAAGGACCCCAAGAATGGGGGCCAGGAGACAAGAAGTTTTCTGCAAACCCCAACCTGAGTGAAGTGGACGCGACCATCCTTGTGCAATGAAGAGATGAAAAATACTGCTGTTGCGGGAAATCAATCTGAGAGACCATGGGAGCGAGTGCCATCCGGAATGACGGGAGAATCTCATAACGGCATGGGCTAGAGCCTCAGACGAGATGACGCAATATGCACTGTAGAGAGAAAAGAAGTGAAGAGATACCAACCAGCTGGGTTGCAGCTGGTAGGATCTGGCAACTGTCACAGCTGATAGAAAATGAGGCTTTCAAGCACAGGTATATATCACTGACACATAAGAAAAAAATACGGAGGGACAGAGAAATTCTCGTAAAGGACAGGAAAATGGGAGCTCCCCCCTCCCACCTCTAGGTGGGTGGGGGGAGGGGGGGCTCAACCTATGGAAGACTGTACACAAACATTGATTGCAATTGCATTGTTGAAAACTTACTGGATAAAAAAATTTCATTTGAGACTACTTGCGACAGATAACATCATCAATTCACAACCCCTGTTTTTTTTGGGTTGGTTTTGCAGAAATTCTTCTGAATAAAGCACCATGTTACACAACAAAGACAAATTCAATATAGGTAAGATTTCATTATCTGACATAAATAAGAGAAACAAAGAAATAATCACACATCGCTCCACCAAAAAAATTTCTTAAATTTCAGATGAGTGAAATCTCCTGAAGAATGCCATTATAACAAAACATCCAAAGATGACAATGAAATTGTAAGGATAGAAAAGACAAGACTCATAAACGTATCAATGAATCTCGCAAGGATTACCACATGTGGCTCTAGCATGCTGCCACAGACTGTGGACGCGAGCAACAGAGTGCACTAGGATTTGTGACCCTCACACACTGTGGTTTTGTCCAATCTGCTAGAATTTTCACGTGGCATCATGAGTCATCCAGTGGTAAATATGTAAGGAGGCCAAACACCACACCACCTCCCTGATCTCCATCTTACCTTCCTTCCAATCTCTTTGTGTCATATGCACATTCAAGGACATTGTGGAATGCTAGTGCAAATCTTAAATGTCGGAAATGGTCCATTTCCTCACCAACAACCTGAAAAAAACCAAAATAATTGAGCATGTAAATCAATTTTTTTCCTTAATTCCAAGAACATCATTCATACTCTGCATGCAATTCTGATGTAATTATTTCTCTGGTTGGATTTTCTGAATTCCTTCTCACGTTTCCCTCTATGATGGGTTGAGCATCAACACCAAAATTCATAGAAAGCAAGGCAATTGTGTTATATGCATATGGAAGTTCTATATTTGATAAGGCTTACTTTGGAATGGTCAATTCAGTTTTCTGGTTTTCACATCCACTTTTAAGATAGCGCTGATGGGAAAAATGGCGAATAGGGCACACCATTCTGTGGTACAGCCCACGTTCCCCTGGACTTTTCTTGAGCCACGTGGAGTAAGCGGGTCTTAGTGTCAACTCATGGAATCCAATCCCTTGGGCTGTTAAAATTTCATATCAGTGCGTTTATGGTAAAATAAGGTCTCTCAATCAGCACGCTATCAAAGAAAACGGAGGGAAGGAGAACCTGATTTTGCAATTATGTTGTAGTCCATGATATGGTGATTTCATACGTTGAATGAAATTACAAGAAGATTATTATGTTTACTTTATTTTCTCTTTCCTTCAATGATATTCGTTTCACAGAATATCGCCCAAACCAAAGTTCTTTGTGTTTTGCCAGAAGAATGTAGATGGTGAACATGCAGAAGTTGCAGAGCAAAAGATGATATATAAAAATGGGACACTTGAGTTATTTATGATTAGTAGTAACTGTAATTTGATGAAGAGTGTCTTAAGTGTTTAGTGGATGTAAACAAGAGTGGAATAAGAATGATGTTCTTGGCCATTCGACTCAAGAATGCGACTCAGGATGTGTGGGTGGCTACTTCAAGAAACACTACCAAGAATTCAGGGGATTTCAATAATGTTGAGACACTTCTTTATGAATTCCATACACAGTCAACATTATTAATGAACATTATAAAAAAGTTGACATGGTTTGTGGTAATCGTTTTGCCAGTCTTGAAAGTTTTCAAACTTGTCAGAACCTTCTGAAACAGAACACCAGTCAGTACAGCTGGTCAAAATGCACTCGGGCGATCGGTGTAAAACTACGGATGTCGTCGCACGGTGGGTCATGAATTTAAGGATACTTTCCACTTTTATGTACCAGGGATGAAACAATTGCCCCCCTCCTCCCTTTAGACACAACGTCCTGGTGTGTCACAAGATGTAGGTCAATTTCCACTAAAATAGCCGTGGATTTGTTAATTGAATCCCATAGGTTGTCATAGGGCTCCCAACCGTTATGCAAATCATCAGAGCCCTGCAACTTGACGAGATAATCTGTCAGTTTCCATCATTTTTGGTGTGCAAGGATGTCGTTAGCCTCATACTCCGTGCCCACGTACTCCCTACGCATGCATTGTCTGGCTCGTCCATCCATCGCCACGATTAGCTGTTGGAGCAGATCATCGTTAAGGCTTTTAAATCTTGAACAAGAATGGTATTGATCTTAAAAAATTCAAGATTTTTGGCCAGTACCTCCTCCCATCACGCTAGGTGTCACCTCAGCAGGGAGCGGCAGAGAAGAGAAGTTAATCAAGCCCACGAGGTCGGTTGTCGGATTTTCTGTCAGAGCCGTACGAGTCGTCGGAGCCATGCCATTGGCTGCACAACCTGTTGCTTTTGCTTCTTTGGATGCATGGAGAGCGAGATGAAGGTTTTTCTACTCTCCCTTCATCCCTGAATTCTTTGTTGGGTTATTGCTTATTGTTGATGGACACACTCACTCTTTTTGCTATTGTTTTCTCAAGGATTACAATCCTTGAGACGATAGAGATGCATGAAAGACTTGTGTAAGGTTATCACATAGGAGTAAAGCCTTCAGTTGCCCCTCCAGGACTTTCGTTATTCAATACCAAGTGTTAAAACAAGTGGAACGAAGATGGTGAGCATGTGGAAGTTGTGGAGAAAAACATTGCATGGGAAAATGGGTAAATTTAGAGAATCGTAAATAGCAGTAACTGTACTTTGATGAAAAGTGTCGGACGTGTCGAGTCCATATATATAAGAGTGGAAACGAGAGTGAGGCATACTTGATGTTGCCTTCTAGATGTACACAAGTCTCTAAACTTCGTGAGTGTGCATTCTGTCATTACATTTGTGGCCCACCGTGTGTCAACCTCAGGATTTTTATGCCGCTCAGTTGGCTACCTGTCTTGACCTCCAGTGTTATGACTATGAAGGTTTCTACAAGTTTGACAATTCATAGAAGTGTGGACAGATCTATCACAAACTGTATCAATATTTTGATACTATTCGACCGAATGCTTGAAAGAATTCTATACAGAATTTACAATAAATGTTTATGAAGACACACCTCAATATTCTTGAACCCCGACAAGACTCAGCACATGCTTAATTCTGTTTCTCACTTTTGAATACATGCACTCCACATGTCCTACAGTTTTCATAAAAATGTACTGAATGCTGAATACAATGTATCCAAGTTTGCCAATTCATCCATTCATTTTCTGCTCTGCACCTCATCCCAGTTAACTATCTTTGTTCCGCTTGGCATAACACTTGGTACCAGAGCGCAACGATGGTGGAGGGACAGCCAATGCATACACTCCACGACAAGATCCTTGCACGAGTCCTCAGTGCATCTCCACCTTCCACAAGCTTGCATACTTTGTGACAACGATGGTGAATGGAGTGAGCTCATCTGGCAAAAAGTAGCAGTAATCAGCGAAAAATCCAGCAATGGAGGATCAGTTGCAAATAAGCAACGGCGCTCTCTGGGTAGACCAGAAAGCAACGACCAACTTCACAGAAAATGGTGTAATGCTGATGAATTTGACAGCCAATCTGGTGATGGAACCCTCAAACACGATAAATCCTTTGCCTCCATTGTTGCTCGTTGGGGTGACACCTGGCAGGATGGGAGGCATTGTCTGATATTCTCGCATTACAGAGGATCTGTACCAGAACCTGTCGGGATTCAAGAGCCTTAACACCTGCCTGCTCCAAAAACTCACAGTGGCAGAGAAAAGTGCGCTCAAATGAATTAGTACTCACCAAGATAAACCAGCTCTCGAGTGAACCCCAAATTTGACTTGCATTTCCTTGGCCGTTCGATCATGAAAATTCCAAAACATCCACGATCTGGATGTGGCTGACGGGTTTGGAGGTGCAATGCACCACTGCTGAGCTCAACACTAAATAATTCAAATTTGACATCATGGCCTCGCTTTTACGTGGCACAACTTAAGTTGGTGGTCTGATCTAAAGGCCATCTAGTGGTTGCATGAGCCTGGTGGAGCTGGATCAACAGCTCATGCATCCGCTCTCACATCGTTGACCGCATGCGTTCTACCTCTCAAGTAGATCAATCCGACGTGGCACATGTTACTGTCTCCATTGGAAAACCGGATGGTATTTACGCGTGCCATGCATACATGCTTTGGAGAAATGAACAAGAAGTCGGACGCATGGTACATATTTTAGTGCTTACTTTAGTAGTTTAGCGTGGCAGACTACACTCAAAGTTTCTGCAAAATCATTACCGACACTGACCTTGCCCTCGATGAACTCCATCTCTACTACAATAATGACCTCAAGCTCGAGATGAGATGAGCAATAACAATATTTGAAATCCAAGACAGCCTTCCTCAAATGATCACAGCATCGACATCGCTGACTAGATAGCTTAGACATATGAATTGAATGAGTGTCGATATGAACACCACAATCCATATCATGGCGGCAGAAAGTCACATTCGTAGTTGACAGAAACATCATCTCCAACACGCATTGGCGCCACTGATCAATGCAATAAATGGTTGCTGGTCTTGTTGGACGCACATAAACATCACGTGATTTTCAAAAACAATATAAGCACGCCAAAAGGGAGGGAATTCATAGAGAATAAATAAGATGTCGAGAAACGGCAAAGGGAAGGAGTAGACGGTGAACCTCTGGTCCGGCCAAAAAACTACGCTGACTGGTTGCCCATCTAAATGATCCACATTGTTGTAGGCACGGGGGTTCCTCAGACCGCAATGTTTGAGGAGGGGTAGGAGGAGGACGGACTCACAATATAGCCTTGAGTAGAACCAAGGGGTTGTAAAAGTTTCAATAATGTATCAAAACTACTCGATGGAGGAGCTTCTCACAGTTTTGTCAGCGATGACATGGTTTGGAAGCTGGGTTTGCACATCAAGAAAGGGGTGCTTGAAGGAAAAACCGATGACTAACACCTTTAGATCCAGCTACTTTAGGAACTACTGTGACTGTAAATAGGAGAGCTACAGGATGCAATGGTATGGAGGACTTGCTCAAAGATTAACCACAATATCAGATGGTGAGATTTCTTAAACCGGCACAATCTACTGCTAGATTGGAGCAGAAGCGAAGTCTATGTTAGAATTCATGGCAAGAAATGACACCTGTCCCTCGTCAAGTGACCCACGACATTGTAGCTGTTACAGGGTGGAGCAAAGCGAGCATCAGTAGAGGAAGTTGAAGCAATAAAAGAATGACGTAGGCAGTTGCAATCACGTGATGGGGCTAACCAGTACCTGCGATGCAGAGTAGAAGTGTGGCTATTCCATGTAGATTCAAAGGAAGTGAGGATTGCTATTGTGGAAACAAAACCATCAGCCTCATTGGCCCCGATAACTGAAAATTTCTTAGCCATACCCTGAGGATTCTGCATCCCTAGTTGAGAAATTTGCAGGTGTTTTCCTTGAAGAACTGCCTAAATAGCCATCTCCACATTGCAACGTCGATCATCACATAGACCTAAAGTCGCCAGCAGATTAACGGTCAAGGGGACCTTTCAGATGCGCAACCACCAACTCAACGAGCTCATGAAACAACAAGATGAGATGCTCGGTCTGGGGTTCATCAAACCGTCCACGTCATCCTATGTCGCATATGTACCTTTTGTAAAAGATGAAAATGAAAAGATGCAGATGTGCATGGATTACACTGTATCAAAAGACATCACCATCAAGAATCACAATCCCCCTTTGCCAGCAGATGATTTTTTGACCAACTCCGTGGGCAAGAATTTTCACCAAAATTGACCTATGTTGTAACTATAATCAGATCAACATATTTGATATGAACATCACGAAAACAATGTTTTGCACCAGGTACGGGCACTTTGAGTTCACGGCTATGCTGTTTGAACTTACTAACACCCAATACAATATTTATGGCGGTAATGAAAAACATCTTTTGGGCCATACCTCAACAAATTTGTTGCTGTATATCTTGATGAAATCGTAGAGTACAGTTGCACCTTGGAGGAATACAAAGGTCATCTCTGAAAATTTCTCGATAATTTACGAAGAGAGTTCTATAGAAAACTCTCAAAGTGCAACTTTGGTCATGGTTTGATCGAGTTTTTAATCCACAGCTTCGGTGGCGGATGGATAACACTGGACCCAAAGAAAGTGGAGGCGGTTGCTGATTGGTTGATGCCAACCAACATTTGGAACGTCTTGATATATTTGGGATTTTGCAACTGTTACCATTGATCTGTAAAGGACTTTTCTCATATGTCAGCACTTCTCTTTTATGTCACTCATAAAGCTATTGAGAGGAGCCGGGGAGATAGAAAACAAGATGTGATTATCTCTTTGAGAAATGCTCTGACCTCGGTGCCAACCTTATGATTGGCAGATCAAACGGTGGATTAGATCATGGCCACCGATGCGTCTGATCAAGCTGTAAGAGCCATTTTTCTCCAAGACAACGGCGGTGGATAACAACCAGTCGCATATATTTCAAGAAAGCCTATGCGGACCGAATTTGAATGACATGGTGCATGAGAAATAATTATTTGTGGTCGTGCACGTGTTCAAAACTTGCAGTGCTATATGGAATTATGAAGATTTTTTGTTTACATCCACCAAAAGGCACTCAAACATCTCAAAACACTTTGAAATCTGAGCTATCAAAAAACTCAATGGACGGAGTTACTCAAGTCCAACCTTGACAACAACATCGAGTACTGGCATGGAAAAACAGATCCAGTGGATGATCTAAGTCGACGACCAGACATAATGGCTGAGATGATTATGTTTCTCATCGAAAAAGACCCGTGTCTTGCGAGGTTGTTTGCGATGGGGTACGAGGAGTCTGGCGGATATGAAAAGATCAAGTTCTGGTTTGACAAACCCTCTCAGAGATAGTGACTCACTTGCCAGGTTTTTAACCACGAAACCAAGAGATGCAAATGATGTTGTTGGAGGAGTGCCACGACACTAGTCCAGGTGAATACTTCGGTGATGACAAGATGCTCAAGAAGAAGGCAAAGTAAATGTTAGTGGGACCACACACTAACCTACGTGGTAGCATTGTACGCATGCTGCCACTCATATTTCTGTTGCTTCAGCAACAGAAATATGAGTGTACGAGACCACTAAGACTGCTTCAACCACTGCCTGTTCCATCAAAGCCGTGGGTCGACATCAGCATGCAATTTGTGATGAGACTGCCCGCCACTCCGGAGGGGCATGACACCATCCTCATGGTGGTGGAAAGACTTTAAGAAATGTCCCAGTTTATTCCATGGGGGACCGCTGTCATGGCTTATGGAACAAAGCGGCTGTTTCTGGACTACATCGTGTAGTTGAAGGAAGTTTCATGTACCACCATCAGTGACAGAGAAGGGCACTCCACCAACTGCTTTGATGCAAACAGATGTCATGTCACAGCACACACTCCAGCACCTTCTTGAAACTCCATGCAAGCCTCATGGAGCACATTGGGTGGCAAAATTGCTGACCTTTGACCTCGCATGTAACTGGGAAAATTTCACTGCAACAGGATGTAGTCTATGGCAAACGTTTTGCCACACTGGCAGGACTGCAAAGTCAAAGTGACATTCTTGAGATTGACATCCATTGCCACGAATTATGTAGCGTTTGGGAGGAATCATTGCACATTCTCACCAAAACGCAGGCGATGATGAAATAAGCATGAGACCGGCATTGCGGCAACAACATCTTCAGCATTGGCGATTGCTCCTGTTCAGCTCGAGGAACATTAAACAACGTGGACAAGAATTTGCAAACCCAAAACCCAACGGTTGGGAACCTCATTTGTCGGTCAACTTTGCTTTCCAGAAAGCATAGCCATTCATCCTGTTTTCCACGTGAGCAAGATCAAGCACAATCGGGACCCTAACAAAAGTATTCCCCAACAGATATGTGGCTCCTCCGCCTCTGTTTTGAGTGGACAGGGATACAAATTACATGGCTAGGATATCCTCAGACATCAACGCCGAGGAAAAAGAAAAGAGTACCTCGTGAAGTGGCAGTCTAACGACAATGGGCAGAATTTCTGGGAATCCTATGATAACCTCTACGGCAGTGATCATCTAATCAACGGTTACTACACGGGTCACTGGCCTTCATCAATTAATGCACCAAGACGTCGCGACTAAAAGGGGAGGGAAATGTTATGTTTTGGATGTACACAAGTCCCCAAATTCCACACGGGGGTATTTATTGTTGAGAGGTGTGATTACTGCGCTAGTGTCAAGCTTCGATATGGTGAAGATGACACTGCATTCTGAAAGTTATGGATTTTACGGTGAATTCTTGGGACCACGTCTCTTGGGAATTCTCTTCTGTATAGTCCAGATAAATTCTGGCAACCCACCTTGAAGCAGCCTAAAGGGCTTGGTGTGTTATATAGTGTGCTGGCATGCGCAAGAGGGTTGCGCATGTCTCTAGTTAGCTGCAACAGGGAGGGGAGCTACTCGCTGCACAGTACTGCGCAACTATCTTGATTAGGGAACACTGTAGCTGACTGGGCAGGCGGCATGCACCCTGAGCATGAGACCTACACTGCATCAACATCCTCATACTGGGAGCCTGAGCTAGTCTATCTGCATGGGAAAATCTGGTACAAGCTTCAGGAGGCTCCTGATAGACGGATCTGATGCAGTAGCATGGCATGATCAACAATCGTCACAGAAAATCTGGCAGAGTAAGCAAATTCCTGGGGAAGCTGCACCTGAACACCTGATGAAGGTTCCTCAACGAGGAAGCTTCTCCGTAAACCTACTGAGGTGCCAATAACAAACACTGTTATACAAGAAGCTTCCCCTGAAGGAAGCTTCTCCTTACCAGGGCACAAGAGGGAACATACCTGAACCACCTGAAGGAAGCTTCTCCTTCAGGTGGTCAACTGGTCGTATCCACATGTATAAAAGA
>SZWC01028763.1:0-13595 GCA_023375785.1 Penium margaritaceum
GAACTGGTTGCAAAGTGGTGCGAACTGGTTGCGGAGTGGTTCGAACTGGTTAGGGAGTGGTGCAAACTGGTTGCGGAGTGGTGCAAACGGGTTGCGATGTGGTGCGAGTTGGTTGCAAGGTGGTGCGAACTGGTTGCGGAGTGGTGCGAACTGGTTGCGAAGTGGTGCGAAGTGGTTGCGCAGTGGTGCGAACTGGTTGCGGAGTGGTGCAAACGGGTTGTGGAGTGGTGCAAACTGGTTGCGGTGTGTTGCAAACTGGTTGCGGAGTGTACAAACTGGTTGCGGAGTGGTGCGAACTGGTTGTGGAGTGGTGCGAACTGGTTACAGAGTGGTGCAAACTGGTCGCAGAGTGGTGCTAACTGGTTGCAGAGTGGTGCCAACTGGTTGCGGAGTGGTGTGAACTGGTTACGGAGTGGTACGAACAGGTTGCGGACTGGTGTTAACTGGTTGCGGAGTGCTACGAACTGATTGCGGTGTGGTGCTAACCGGTTGCGGATTGGTGCAAACTGGTTGCGGAGTGGTGCGAACGTCTTGCGGAGTGGTGCAAACTGGTTGCGGAGTGGTGCAAACGGGTTGCAGAGTGGTGCGAACTGGTTGCGGAGGGGTGCGAACTGGTTGCGGAGTGGTGCGAACTAGTTCCGGAGTGGTGCGAACTGGTCGCGGAGTGGTGCGAACTGGTCGCGGACTGGTGCAAACTGGTTGCGGAGTGGTGTGAACTGGTAGCGGAGTGGTGCAAACTGGTTGCGGAGTGGTGCAAACGGGTTGCAGAGTGGTGCGAACTGGTTGCGGAGGGGTGCGAACTGGTTGCGGAGTGGTGCGAACTAGTTCCGGAGTGGTGCGAACTGGTCGCGGAGTGGTGCGAACTGGTCGCGGACTGGTGCAAACTGGTTGCGGAGTGGTGTGAACTGGTAGCGGAGTGGTGCAAACTGGTTGCGGAGTGGTGCAAACGGGTTGCAGAGTGGTGCGAACTGGTTGCGGAGGGGTGCGAACTGGTTGCGGAGTGGTGCGAACTAGTTCCGGAGTGGTGCGAACTGGTCGCGGAGTGGTGCGAACTGGTCGCGGACTGGTGCAAACTGGTTGCGGAGTGGTGTGAACTGGTAGCGGAGTGGTGCAAACTGGTTGCGGAGTGGTGCAAACGGGTTGCAGAGTGGTGCGAACTGGTTGCGGAGGGGTGCGAACTGGTTGCGGAGTGGTGCGAACTAGTTCCGGAGTGGTGCGAACTGGTCGCGGAGTGGTGCGAACTGGTCGCGGACTGGTGCAAACTGGTTGCGGAGTGGTGTGAACTGGTAGCGGAGTGGTGCAAACTGGTTGCGGAGTGGTGCAAACGGGTTGCAGAGTGGTGCGAACTGGTTGCGGAGGGGTGCGAACTGGTTGCGGAGTGGTGCGAACTAGTTCCGGAGTGGTGCGAACTGGTCGCGGAGTGGTGCGAACTGGTCGCGGACTGGTGCAAACTGGTTGCGGAGTGGTGTGAACTGGTAGCGGAGTGGTGCAAACTGGTTGCGGAGTGGTGCAAACGGGTTGCAGAGTGGTGCGAACTGGTTGCGGAGGGGTGCGAACTGGTTGCGGAGTGGTGCGAACTAGTTCCGGAGTGGTGCGAACTGGTCGCGGAGTGGTGCGAACTGGTCGCGGACTGGTGCAAACTGGTTGCGGAGTGGTGTGAACTGGTAGCGGAGTGGTGCAAACTGGTTGCGGAGTGGTGCAAACGGGTTGCAGAGTGGTGCGAACTGGTTGCGGAGGGGTGCGAACTGGTTGCGGAGTGGTGCGAACTAGTTCCGGAGTGGTGCGAACTGGTCGCGGAGTGGTGCGAACTGGTCGCGGACTGGTGCAAACTGGTTGCGGAGTGGTGTGAACTGGTAGCGGAGTGGTGCAAACTGGTTGCGGAGTGGTGCAAACGGGTTGCAGAGTGGTGCGAACTGGTTGCGGAGGGGTGCGAACTGGTTGCGGAGTGGTGCGAACTAGTTCCGGAGTGGTGCGAACTGGTCGCGGAGTGGTGCGAACTGGTCGCGGACTGGTGCAAACTGGTTGCGGAGTGGTGTGAACTGGTAGCGGAGTGGTGCAAACTGGTTGCGGAGTGGTGCAAACGGGTTGCAGAGTGGTGCGAACTGGTTGCGGAGGGGTGCGAACTGGTTGCGGAGTGGTGCGAACTAGTTCCGGAGTGGTGCGAACTGGTCGCGGAGTGGTGCGAACTGGTCGCGGACTGGTGCAAACTGGTTGCGGAGTGGTGTGAACTGGTAGCGGAGTGGTGCAAACTGGTTGCGGAGTGGTGCAAACGGGTTGCAGAGTGGTGCGAACTGGTTGCGGAGGGGTGCGAACTGGTTGCGGAGTGGTGCGAACTAGTTCCGGAGTGGTGCGAACTGGTCGCGGAGTGGTGCGAACTGGTCGCGGACTGGTGCAAACTGGTTGCGGAGTGGTGTGAACTGGTAGCGGAGTGGTGCAAACTGGTTGCGGAGTGGTGCAAACGGGTTGCAGAGTGGTGCGAACTGGTTGCGGAGGGGTGCGAACTGGTTGCGGAGTGGTGCGAACTAGTTCCGGAGTGGTGCGAACTGGTCGCGGAGTGGTGCGAACTGGTTGCGGAGTGGTGTGAACTGGTTGCAGAGTGGTACGAACTGGTTGCGAAGTGCTGCGAATTGGTTGCAGAGTGGTGCGAACTGGTGGCGGAGTGGTGCGAAGTGGTTGCGGGGTGTTACGAACTGGTTGCGGAGTGGTGCGAACTGGTTGCGGAGTGGTTCAAACTGGTTAGGGAGTGGTGCGAACTGGTTGCGGAGTGGTGCGAACTGGTTGAGGAATGGTGCGAACTGGTTACCGAGTGGTGCAAACTGGTAGCGGAGTGGTGCGAATTGGGTATGGAGAGGTGCGAACTGGTTGCGGAATGGTGCGAACTGGTTGCAAAGTGGTGCGAACTGGTTGCGCAGTGGTGCGAACTGGTTACGGAGTGGTGCCAACTGGTTGCGGTGTGGTGCCAACTGGTTGCGAAGTGGTGCGAACTGGTTGCGGAGTGGTGCGAACTGGTTGCGGAGTGGCACCAACTGGTTGCAGAGTGGTGCGAACTGGTTGCGGAGTGGTGCGAGCTGGTTGCGGAGTGGTGCGAACTGGTTGCGGACTGGTGCAAACTGGTTGCGGAGTGGTGCGAACGTCTTGCGGAGTGGTGCAAACTGGTTGCGGAGTGCTGCGAACTGGTTGCGGAGTGGTGCAAACTGGCTGCGGAGTGGTGCGAACTGGTTGCGGAGTGGCACCAACTGGTTGCAGAGTGGTGCGAACTGGTTGCGGAGTGGTGCGAGCTGGTTGCGGAGTGGTGCGAACTGGTTGCGGACTGGTGCAAACTGGTTGCGGAGTGGTGCGAACGTCTTGCGGAGTGGTGCAAACTGGTTGCGGAGTGCTGCGAACTGGTTGCGGAGTGGTGCAAACTGGCTGCGGAGTGGTGCGAACTGGTTGCGGAGTGGCACCAACTGGTTGCAGAGTGGTGCGAACTGGTTGCGGAGTGGTGCGAGCTGGTTGCGGAGTGGTGCGAACTGGTTGCGGACTGGTGCAAACTGGTTGCGGAGTGGTGCGAACGTCTTGCGGAGTGGTGCAAACTGGTTGCGGAGTGCTGCGAACTGGTTGCGGAGTGGTGCAAACTGGCTGCGGAGTGGTGCGAACTGGTTGCGGAGTGGCACCAACTGGTTGCAGAGTGGTGCGAACTGGTTGCGGAGTGGTGCGAGCTGGTTGCGGAGTGGTGCGAACTGGTTGCGGACTGGTGCAAACTGGTTGCGGAGTGGTGCGAACGTCTTGCGGAGTGGTGCAAACTGGTTGCGGAGTGCTGCGAACTGGTTGCGGAGTGGTGCAAACTGGCTGCGGAGTGGTGCGAACTGGTTGCGGAGTGGCACCAACTGGTTGCAGAGTGGTGCGAACTGGTTGCGGAGTGGTGCGAGCTGGTTGCGGAGTGGTGCGAACTGGTTGCGGACTGGTGCAAACTGGTTGCGGAGTGGTGCGAACGTCTTGCGGAGTGGTGCAAACTGGTTGCGGAGTGCTGCGAACTGGTTGCGGAGTGGTGCAAACTGGCTGCGGAGTGGTGCGAACTGGTTGCGGAGTGGCACCAACTGGTTGCAGAGTGGTGCGAACTGGTTGCGGAGTGGTGCGAGCTGGTTGCGGAGTGGTGCGAACTGGTTGCGGACTGGTGCAAACTGGTTGCGGAGTGGTGCGAACGTCTTGCGGAGTGGTGCAAACTGGTTGCGGAGTGCTGCGAACTGGTTGCGGAGTGGTGCAAACTGGCTGCGGAGTGGTGCGAACTGGTTGCGGAGTGGCACCAACTGGTTGCAGAGTGGTGCGAACTGGTTGCGGAGTGGTGCGAGCTGGTTGCGGAGTGGTGCGAACTGGTTGCGGACTGGTGCAAACTGGTTGCGGAGTGGTGCGAACGTCTTGCGGAGTGGTGCAAACTGGTTGCGGAGTGCTGCGAACTGGTTGCGGAGTGGTGCAAACTGGCTGCGGAGTGGTGCGAACTGGTTGCGGAGTGGCACCAACTGGTTGCAGAGTGGTGCGAACTGGTTGCGGAGTGGTGCGAGCTGGTTGCGGAGTGGTGCGAACTGGTTGCGGACTGGTGCAAACTGGTTGCGGAGTGGTGCGAACGTCTTGCGGAGTGGTGCAAACTGGTTGCGGAGTGCTGCGAACTGGTTGCGGAGTGGTGCAAACTGGCTGCGGAGTGGTGCGAACTGGTTGCGGAGTGGCACCAACTGGTTGCAGAGTGGTGCGAACTGGTTGCGGAGTGGTGCGAGCTGGTTGCGGAGTGGTGCGAACTGGTTGCGGACTGGTGCAAACTGGTTGCGGAGTGGTGCGAACGTCTTGCGGAGTGGTGCAAACTGGTTGCGGAGTGCTGCGAACTGGTTGCGGAGTGGTGCAAACTGGCTGCGGAGTGGTGCGAACTGGTTGCGGAGTGGCACCAACTGGTTGCAGAGTGGTGCGAACTGGTTGCGGAGTGGTGCGAGCTGGTTGCGGAGTGGTGCGAACTGGTTGCGGACTGGTGCAAACTGGTTGCGGAGTGGTGCGAACGTCTTGCGGAGTGGTGCAAACTGGTTGCGGAGTGCTGCGAACTGGTTGCGGAGTGGTGCAAACTGGCTGCGGAGTGGTGCGAACTGGTTGCGGAGTGGCACCAACTGGTTGCAGAGTGGTGCGAACTGGTTGCGGAGTGGTGCGAGCTGGTTGCGGAGTGGTGCGAACTGGTTGCGGACTGGTGCAAACTGGTTGCGGAGTGGTGCGAACGTCTTGCGGAGTGGTGCAAACTGGTTGCGGAGTGCTGCGAACTGGTTGCGGAGTGGTGCAAACTGGCTGCGGAGTGGTGCGAACTGGTTGCGGAGTGGCACCAACTGGTTGCAGAGTGGTGCGAACTGGTTGCGGAGTGGTGCGAGCTGGTTGCGGAGTGGTGCGAACTGGTTGCGGACTGGTGCAAACTGGTTGCGGAGTGGTGCGAACGTCTTGCGGAGTGGTGCAAACTGGTTGCGGAGTGCTGCGAACTGGTTGCGGAGTGGTGCAAACTGGCTGCGGAGTGGTGCGAACTGGTTGCGGAGTGGCACCAACTGGTTGCAGAGTGGTGCGAACTGGTTGCGGAGTGGTGCGAGCTGGTTGCGGAGTGGTGCGAACTGGTTGCGGACTGGTGCAAACTGGTTGCGGAGTGGTGCGAACGTCTTGCGGAGTGGTGCAAACTGGTTGCGGAGTGCTGCGAACTGGTTGCGGAGTGGTGCAAACTGGCTGCGGAGTGGTGCGAACTGGTTGCGGAGTGGCACCAACTGGTTGCAGAGTGGTGCGAACTGGTTGCGGAGTGGTGCGAGCTGGTTGCGGAGTGGTGCGAACTGGTTGCGGACTGGTGCAAACTGGTTGCGGAGTGGTGCGAACGTCTTGCGGAGTGGTGCAAACTGGTTGCGGAGTGCTGCGAACTGGTTGCGGAGTGGTGCAAACTGGCTGCGGAGTGGTGCGAACTGGTTGCGGAGTGGCACCAACTGGTTGCAGAGTGGTGCGAACTGGTTGCGGAGTGGTGCGAGCTGGTTGCGGAGTGGTGCGAACTGGTTGCGGACTGGTGCAAACTGGTTGCGGAGTGGTGCGAACGTCTTGCGGAGTGGTGCAAACTGGTTGCGGAGTGCTGCGAACTGGTTGCGGAGTGGTGCAAACTGGCTGCGGAGTGGTGCGAACTGGTTGCGGAGTGGCACCAACTGGTTGCAGAGTGGTGCGAACTGGTTGCGGAGTGGTGCGAGCTGGTTGCGGAGTGGTGCGAACTGGTTGCGGACTGGTGCAAACTGGTTGCGGAGTGGTGCGAACGTCTTGCGGAGTGGTGCAAACTGGTTGCGGAGTGCTGCGAACTGGTTGCGGAGTGGTGCAAACTGGCTGCGGAGTGGTGCGAACTGGTTGCGGAGTGGCACCAACTGGTTGCAGAGTGGTGCGAACTGGTTGCGGAGTGGTGCGAGCTGGTTGCGGAGTGGTGCGAACTGGTTGCGGACTGGTGCAAACTGGTTGCGGAGTGGTGCGAACGTCTTGCGGAGTGGTGCAAACTGGTTGCGGAGTGCTGCGAACTGGTTGCGGAGTGGTGCAAACTGGCTGCGGAGTGGTGCGAACTGGTTGCGGAGTGGCACCAACTGGTTGCAGAGTGGTGCGAACTGGTTGCGGAGTGGTGCGAGCTGGTTGCGGAGTGGTGCGAACTGGTTGCGGACTGGTGCAAACTGGTTGCGGAGTGGTGCGAACGTCTTGCGGAGTGGTGCAAACTGGTTGCGGAGTGCTGCGAACTGGTTGCGGAGTGGTGCAAACTGGCTGCGGAGTGGTGCGAACTGGTTGCGGAGTGGCACCAACTGGTTGCAGAGTGGTGCGAACTGGTTGCGGAGTGGTGCGAGCTGGTTGCGGAGTGGTGCGAACTGGTTGCGGACTGGTGCAAACTGGTTGCGGAGTGGTGCGAACGTCTTGCGGAGTGGTGCAAACTGGTTGCGGAGTGCTGCGAACTGGTTGCGGAGTGGTGCAAACTGGCTGCGGAGTGGTGCGAACTGGTTGCGGAGTGGCACCAACTGGTTGCAGAGTGGTGCGAACTGGTTGCGGAGTGGTGCGAGCTGGTTGCGGAGTGGTGCGAACTGGTTGCGGACTGGTGCAAACTGGTTGCGGAGTGGTGCGAACGTCTTGCGGAGTGGTGCAAACTGGTTGCGGAGTGCTGCGAACTGGTTGCGGAGTGGTGCAAACTGGCTGCGGAGTGGTGCGAACTGGTTGCGGAGTGGCACCAACTGGTTGCAGAGTGGTGCGAACTGGTTGCGGAGTGGTGCGAGCTGGTTGCGGAGTGGTGCGAACTGGTTGCGGACTGGTGCAAACTGGTTGCGGAGTGGTGCGAACGTCTTGCGGAGTGGTGCAAACTGGTTGCGGAGTGCTGCGAACTGGTTGCGGAGTGGTGCAAACTGGTTGCGGAGTGGTGCAAACTGGTTGCGGAGTGGTGCGAACTGGTAGCGGAGTGGTGCAAACTGGTTGCGGAGTGGTGCGAACTTGTCGCGGAGTGGTGGGAACTGGTTACAGAGTGGTGCGAACTTATACGCCCTTATACGCACTTAAACGCACTTAAACGTACTAACAAGCACTTACTTGCACTTACACGTACTTACACCCCCTTACATACACTTACACGCACTTACACTCACTTACACATGCTTACATGCACTTACACGTACTTACACGCACTTACTTGCACTTACACATACTTACACATACTTACACGTACTTACACGCACTTACACGCACTTACACACACTTATACAAACTTACACGTACATACACACACTAACACATACTTACACGCACTTACACGCACTTAAACGCACTTTCACATACTTACACGTACTTACAGTACTTATACGAACTTAAACTGCACTTACGTGCACTTACACGTACTTACACGCACTTACACGCACTTATATGCACTTTTAGCACTTCCACGCACTTACACGCACTTACACGAACTTACACGTACTTACACGTACTTACACTCACTTACATGTACTTAAACCACACTAACACGTACTTACATGCACTTATACAATTTTACACACACTCAAACACACTAACACGCATTAATACGCACTTCCACACACTTACACGCACTTACACACACTAACACGCACTTACACGCACTTACACTCACTTACACGAACTTACACACACTTACACGCACTTACACGTAGTTATACGCACTTACACACACTTACACGTACTTACACACAATTACACGTACGTACACACACTTACATATACTTACACGAACATACACAAAATTACACATTCTTACACACAGTCACACGCACTTACATGCACTTACACGCACTTACAAGCACTTACTGGGTGCGGAGTGGTGCGAACTGGTTGTGGGGTGGTGGAGATTGGTTGCGGAGTGGTGCGAACTGGTTGCGGAGTGGTGCGAACTGGTTGCGGAGTGGAACAAACTGGTTGCGGAGTGGTGCGAACGGGCTGCGGAGTGGTGCGAACTGGTTACAGAGTGGTGCAAACTGGTCGCAGAGTGGTGCGAACTGGTTGCGGAGTGGAACAAACTGGTTGCGGAGTGGTGCGAACGGGCTGCGGAGTGGTGCGAACTGGTTACAGAGTGGTGCAAACTGGTCGCAGAGTGGTGCGAACTGGTTGCGGAGTGGAACAAACTGGTTGCGGAGTGGTGCGAACGGGCTGCGGAGTGGTGCGAACTGGTTACAGAGTGGTGCAAACTGGTCGCAGAGTGGTGCGAACTGGTTGCGGAGTGGAACAAACTGGTTGCGGAGTGGTGCGAACGGGCTGCGGAGTGGTGCGAACTGGTTACAGAGTGGTGCAAACTGGTCGCAGAGTGGTGCGAACTGGTTGCGGAGTGGAACAAACTGGTTGCGGAGTGGTGCGAACGGGCTGCGGAGTGGTGCGAACTGGTTACAGAGTGGTGCAAACTGGTCGCAGAGTGGTGCGAACTGGTTGCGGAGTGGAACAAACTGGTTGCGGAGTGGTGCGAACGGGCTGCGGAGTGGTGCGAACTGGTTACAGAGTGGTGCAAACTGGTCGCAGAGTGGTGCGAACTGGTTGCGGAGTGGAACAAACTGGTTGCGGAGTGGTGCGAACGGGCTGCGGAGTGGTGCGAACTGGTTACAGAGTGGTGCAAACTGGTCGCAGAGTGGTGCGAACTGGTTGCGGAGTGGAACAAACTGGTTGCGGAGTGGTGCGAACGGGCTGCGGAGTGGTGCGAACTGGTTACAGAGTGGTGCAAACTGGTCGCAGAGTGGTGCGAACTGGTTGCGGAGTGGAACAAACTGGTTGCGGAGTGGTGCGAACGGGCTGCGGAGTGGTGCGAACTGGTTACAGAGTGGTGCAAACTGGTCGCAGAGTGGTGCGAACTGGTTGCGGAGTGGAACAAACTGGTTGCGGAGTGGTGCGAACGGGCTGCGGAGTGGTGCGAACTGGTTACAGAGTGGTGCAAACTGGTCGCAGAGTGGTGCGAACTGGTTGCGGAGTGGAACAAACTGGTTGCGGAGTGGTGCGAACGGGCTGCGGAGTGGTGCGAACTGGTTACAGAGTGGTGCAAACTGGTCGCAGAGTGGTGCGAACTGGTTGCGGAGTGGAACAAACTGGTTGCGGAGTGGTGCGAACGGGCTGCGGAGTGGTGCGAACTGGTTACAGAGTGGTGCAAACTGGTCGCAGAGTGGTGCGAACTGGTTGCGGAGTGGAACAAACTGGTTGCGGAGTGGTGCGAACGGGCTGCGGAGTGGTGCGAACTGGTTACAGAGTGGTGCAAACTGGTCGCAGAGTGGTGCGAACTGGTTGCGGAGTGGAACAAACTGGTTGCGGAGTGGTGCGAACGGGCTGCGGAGTGGTGCGAACTGGTTACAGAGTGGTGCAAACTGGTCGCAGAGTGGTGCGAACTGGTTGCGGAGTGGAACAAACTGGTTGCGGAGTGGTGCGAACGGGCTGCGGAGTGGTGCGAACTGGTTACAGAGTGGTGCAAACTGGTCGCAGAGTGGTGCGAACTGGTTGCGGAGTGGAACAAACTGGTTGCGGAGTGGTGCGAACGGGCTGCGGAGTGGTGCGAACTGGTTACAGAGTGGTGCAAACTGGTCGCAGAGTGGTGCGAACTGGTTGCGGAGTGGAACAAACTGGTTGCGGAGTGGTGCGAACGGGCTGCGGAGTGGTGCGAACTGGTTACAGAGTGGTGCAAACTGGTCGCAGAGTGGTGCGAACTGGTTGCGGAGTGGAACAAACTGGTTGCGGAGTGGTGCGAACGGGCTGCGGAGTGGTGCGAACTGGTTACAGAGTGGTGCAAACTGGTCGCAGAGTGGTGCGAACTGGTTGCGGAGTGGAACAAACTGGTTGCGGAGTGGTGCGAACGGGCTGCGGAGTGGTGCGAACTGGTTACAGAGTGGTGCAAACTGGTCGCAGAGTGGTGCGAACTGGTTGCGGAGTGGAACAAACTGGTTGCGGAGTGGTGCGAACGGGCTGCGGAGTGGTGCGAACTGGTTACAGAGTGGTGCAAACTGGTCGCAGAGTGGTGCGAACTGGTTGCGGAGTGGAACAAACTGGTTGCGGAGTGGTGCGAACGGGCTGCGGAGTGGTGCGAACTGGTTACAGAGTGGTGCAAACTGGTCGCAGAGTGGTGCGAACTGGTTGCGGAGTGGAACAAACTGGTTGCGGAGTGGTGCGAACGGGCTGCGGAGTGGTGCGAACTGGTTACAGAGTGGTGCAAACTGGTCGCAGAGTGGTGCGAACTGGTTGCGGAGTGGAACAAACTGGTTGCGGAGTGGTGCGAACGGGCTGCGGAGTGGTGCGAACTGGTTACAGAGTGGTGCAAACTGGTCGCAGAGTGGTGCGAACTGGTTGCGGAGTGGAACAAACTGGTTGCGGAGTGGTGCGAACGGGCTGCGGAGTGGTGCGAACTGGTTACAGAGTGGTGCAAACTGGTCGCAGAGTGGTGCGAACTGGTTGCGGAGTGGAACAAACTGGTTGCGGAGTGGTGCGAACGGGCTGCGGAGTGGTGCGAACTGGTTACAGAGTGGTGCAAACTGGTCGCAGAGTGGTGCGAACTGGTTGCGGAGTGGAACAAACTGGTTGCGGAGTGGTGCGAACGGGCTGCGGAGTGGTGCGAACTGGTTACAGAGTGGTGCAAACTGGTCGCAGAGTGGTGCGAACTGGTTGCGGAGTGGAACAAACTGGTTGCGGAGTGGTGCGAACGGGCTGCGGAGTGGTGCGAACTGGTTACAGAGTGGTGCAAACTGGTCGCAGAGTGGTGCGAACTGGTTGCGGAGTGGAACAAACTGGTTGCGGAGTGGTGCGAACGGGCTGCGGAGTGGTGCGAACTGGTTACAGAGTGGTGCAAACTGGTCGCAGAGTGGTGCGAACTGGTTGCGGAGTGGAACAAACTGGTTGCGGAGTGGTGCGAACGGGCTGCGGAGTGGTGCGAACTGGTTACAGAGTGGTGCAAACTGGTCGCAGAGTGGTGCGAACTGGTTGCGGAGTGGAACAAACTGGTTGCGGAGTGGTGCGAACGGGCTGCGGAGTGGTGCGAACTGGTTACAGAGTGGTGCAAACTGGTCGCAGAGTGGTGCGAACTGGTTGCGGAGTGGAACAAACTGGTTGCGGAGTGGTGCGAACGGGCTGCGGAGTGGTGCGAACTGGTTACAGAGTGGTGCAAACTGGTCGCAGAGTGGTGCGAACTGGTTGCGGAGTGGAACAAACTGGTTGCGGAGTGGTGCGAACGGGCTGCGGAGTGGTGCGAACTGGTTACAGAGTGGTGCAAACTGGTCGCAGAGTGGTGCGAACTGGTTGCGGAGTGGAACAAACTGGTTGCGGAGTGGTGCGAACGGGCTGCGGAGTGGTGCGAACTGGTTACAGAGTGGTGCAAACTGGTCGCAGAGTGGTGCGAACTGGTTGCGGAGTGGAACAAACTGGTTGCGGAGTGGTGCGAACGGGCTGCGGAGTGGTGCGAACTGGTTACAGAGTGGTGCAAACTGGTCGCAGAGTGGTGCGAACTGGTTGCGGAGTGGAACAAACTGGTTGCGGAGTGGTGCGAACGGGCTGCGGAGTGGTGCGAACTGGTTACAGAGTGGTGCAAACTGGTCGCAGAGTGGTGCGAACTGGTTGCGGAGTGGAACAAACTGGTTGCGGAGTGGTGCGAACGGGCTGCGGAGTGGTGCGAACTGGTTACAGAGTGGTGCAAACTGGTCGCAGAGTGGTGCGAACTGGTTGCGGAGTGGAACAAACTGGTTGCGGAGTGGTGCGAACGGGCTGCGGAGTGGTGCGAACTGGTTACAGAGTGGTGCAAACTGGTCGCAGAGTGGTGCGAACTGGTTGCGGAGTGGAACAAACTGGTTGCGGAGTGGTGCGAACGGGCTGCGGAGTGGTGCGAACTGGTTACAGAGTGGTGCAAACTGGTCGCAGAGTGGTGCGAACTGGTTGCGGAGTGGAACAAACTGGTTGCGGAGTGGTGCGAACGGGCTGCGGAGTGGTGCGAACTGGTTACAGAGTGGTGCAAACTGGTCGCAGAGTGGTGCGAACTGGTTGCGGAGTGGAACAAACTGGTTGCGGAGTGGTGCGAACGGGCTGCGGAGTGGTGCGAACTGGTTACAGAGTGGTGCAAACTGGTCGCAGAGTGGTGCGAACTGGTTGCGGAGTGGAACAAACTGGTTGCGGAGTGGTGCGAACGGGCTGCGGAGTGGTGCGAACTGGTTACAGAGTGGTGCAAACTGGTCGCAGAGTGGTGCGAACTGGTTGCGGAGTGGAACAAACTGGTTGCGGAGTGGTGCGAACGGGCTGCGGAGTGGTGCGAACTGGTTACAGAGTGGTGCAAACTGGTCGCAGAGTGGTGCGAACTGGTTGCGGAGTGGAACAAACTGGTTGCGGAGTGGTGCGAACGGGCTGCGGAGTGGTGCGAACTGGTTACAGAGTGGTGCAAACTGGTCGCAGAGTGGTGCGAACTGGTTGCGGAGTGGAACAAACTGGTTGCGGAGTGGTGCGAACGGGCTGCGGAGTGGTGCGAACTGGTTACAGAGTGGTGCAAACTGGTCGCAGAGTGGTGCGAACTGGTTGCGGAGTGGAACAAACTGGTTGCGGAGTGGTGCGAACGGGCTGCGGAGTGGTGCGAACTGGTTACAGAGTGGTGCAAACTGGTCGCAGAGTGGTGCGAACTGGTTGCAGAGTGGTGCCAACTGGTTGCGGAGTGGTGTGAACTGGTTACGGAGTGGTACGAACAGGTTGCGGAGTGGTGTTAACTGGTTGCGGAGTGCTACGAACTGGTTGCGGAGTGGTGCTAACCGGTTGCGGATTGGTGCAAACTGGTTGCGGAGTGGTGCGAACTGGTTGCGGAGTGGTGCGAAATGGTTGCAGTGTGGTGCGAACAAGTTACCGAGTGGTGCGAACTGGTTGCGGAGTGGTGCAAAATGGTTGCAGTGTGGTGCAAACTGGTTACCGAGTGGTGCGAACTGGTAGCGGAGTGGTGGGAATTGGTTGCGGACAGGTGTGAACTGGTTGCGGAATGGTGCGAACTGGTTGCAAAGTGGTACGAACTGGTTGCGGAGTGGTGCGAACTGGTTGCGGAGTGGTGCGAACTGGTCGCGGAGTGGTGCGAACTGGTCGCGGACTGGTGCAAA
>SZWC01028765.1:6594-19258 GCA_023375785.1 Penium margaritaceum
CTATGGTTCGCATGGGGGGTCCAAGACTCCCCATGCGTTGAAAGGGAACTTGCTGGGCCCTGCGGTAGCGGGGCCCAACAGGAGCCCGCGCAAAATTAAACCCTGAACCCCGAATGTAATTTGGGGTAGAGTTTGACTGCGGTTTGAATGGAAAATCTTTAAGGTTTGCGAGTGCGAAAAAGAAACAAAAAATTGGCGTCTAAGCTTGAACTCGAAAACGGGCGTTTTCGCTCAATCGCGATCGAAAGATGAGCTCTTTGTTTTTTTTGTGACACGCAAACCCCCTACTTTGATGTAGGGTTTTATGTTTTGCGCGGGCTCCGCCTGCGCAAAACATACAAAACCATAAATCAAACTAGGGGGTTTGCGTGTCGGAAAAAAAAAACAAAGAGCTCATCGCTCGATCGTGATTCTCGCGTGGGAGCAAGAATCGCGAGGGGGGTCGACATGCCCCACCTCGCGATGCTCGATCAGCGGCGCATGCCGCTGATCGAGCATGGTGAAGCGAATGGGCAGGGCAGACTTATTTTTTAAGTCGCCCAGTAGGGCGTTCCTTACCCCCTCCGTTTTTGGGTATTATGGGTATTATGCCTAGGAAGAAAAGATGCCCTACCCGGGTCAGTGTATTACTACATGACCCCGATGCACGCATGCGTGCAGCCAATGCCACTAATTGATCTACCTTGCCTGCAAGGCATGTTTTGGCATTAACCCTATGGTGTAAATTCATGTTTGCACCATACATTCCAATTTGAGGAGATCAGCTGAATATTCGAGCCTCACCCCTTCAGTGGAAAAGGTTCATGCATTACACGCTGATGAAACAAACTGGAATGAGGAAAAACTGAGCAAAACCACTTTAACATGCAATGGCACATCCCACTTGATGGATGGGCCAAGAAATCATTATTAAGGAAGTTGAATATAAGTTGCTCTCGATGCATCTGAGGCCCTAGATAATGGCCCTGTTGAGGGTTGACTACAAGAAATGTAGAAGGTACTCCATCCACCTTGATGTGGATCGAGCGGGATTACTAGTCAAGATTGAGGTTGATACGAGAAGCTACCTAGAAGCTTTCTAGCACTTTTGTTGTTGACGGGTCAACGCTGTCCAATGAGCGATCGCACTAGCACAGAGGGTGGGTGGAGAAACAATAAGGATTGGACTAGGCGGGGTTCTCGGAGTGTCATAATCACAATAGCTTCAATGTGCATAGACAAATAACAATTAATTAATAAGCACACATCATCAATACCTGTCGCGGTGCACGGCGGGTGACGCACGCGACAATGCTAGTTTGTTCTAAAACCAACCCAAAACCACTATTTTTGCTACAACTCTGCGCACACCAATCGAAACGTAACACAACCTAAACTTGTAGATGCAAAATCCCGAGCCGGATGCAACAACTGGTCACATGCACAAGGCCCGCATGGACCAATGGACACATAATGCAAAACGTAAAAATCGGGCTCAAGAGCCAGTACATCGAGAAAGCTTTAGCGCATGTAGAATACCTGCAAAGCACCCCAACAAGCACTCGGGACGCTGTGGCAGTTGTCCGGCAACTATCGGTAGGTGGAGCCACACTTGTTGGTGCTCCAGCGCTCGCTGGGTCCGAATCAGGGATCTGCACGAGATAGGGCACACCCAAGTGGTCATGATAAGCTATACAGACAGACGAGGACAAATCACATCACAACAGTCCGTCATGAAATGGTGGTACGCATGTCCATACACGTGCATAATTGACACAGGTGTGTTGTGAAATGCTCAACAACTCATAATCACACACCCACTCTCAGCCAGTCACGGATGAGGGACAAAGCCGGATAGAACGGATGGCCACCATGAACTTTCTGCACATTAGTGCCTTGACGAAGATGTCAGTCCGCTGCATGTTCATGCCGACCTAGATGACGGAAAAATCACCTGTCGCTCCACAAGAACACGCAAAAAGTGAAACTCAACAGCTATGTGCTTTGTGTGTGTATGAAACACACCAGAGTCCTCTGTAAGGGCAAGATTACTTTGGTTGTCACAACGTAAAACGATGTTTGGCACGGGCTGACTCAACTCAGAAACAAACACTGGAGCCCCTTCCTCGAGCGCAACATACTAAGCTTCTTATTAACTACGTTAGATACATCTCTGCTTGCCGTTGTGCCATGACACAACGGTGCCACCTAGCAGGAACACGTTTTTTGTGTGGCTCTACCCATAAGGGCTCCACGCCTTGTCCGTATCTGTGAAGCCGTTGATTACCACCGATTATTGTCGTCGAAAGCAAAGTCCAAGGTACTATGTGGAGACAACGTATCGCACCACTCGCACAGCGGCATGAAGGGCTCTCTTCCTAGGAAACTACGAAAAGTATGCTATGAGGTTGGGCCGTGTGGTAGTGGCCAAGTACATTAAAGAGTCAATAAGGCGCAAGTATAGGGTCCCATCCATTGTCTTCCCTTGTTGTGCTGGATCATCCATTATTTGAGCATGGTACTTGTGAGGTGTGATGGGAGTGCAGGCTATGGAAAGTGCACCAAGGAGGTCAGCAAAATGCTCCTTGACAATGCGGGCGTAACTTGCCTCATGTAGCAAGAGTGTCTGCCATTGAAGATTATGTACAATCACCATCCGGAGAAACGCAGCTGCATGATCGAGGCCCTTCATCCTGTAGGCAACCTGAAGGACAGACTTGGCGTCCTTCACAATGTCCAGAGTAGGAGACAGAATCAGGAGGTCGTCGACATAGACCTGAATGACAATGAAGCTCTCAGCTATCCGTCTGAGAAAGAGGGACGGGTCCACCTCACTCTGCACGTAATGGGCACGTGGCACTGTACCTGTGATCTCTTCGTTCCAACAAATGGGTGATTGTTTCAAGCTGTACAAGGCCTTGCACAAGCACCACACCTTAAGATCGACGTCAAAACCTGTTGGTTGTACTATGTAGATCTCCTCCTCTAAGGTGACATAGAGGAATGCATTGTTCACATCCATCTGGTGTAGCTCCTTGTCGTGGTAAGCAACAACCCGGAACAAAGTGCGAGCGCTGGTCATGCTGCCAACGGGTGGGATGGTGTCAGTGAAGTCCACACCTTCAACCTGTGAGAATACATTGGGTGTCAAGTGAGCTTTGTAGTGATCCATTTTCCTATAAGGCTTCACCTTCATGTGAAATACCCACTTGGTCTTTATAGCATTCCACCCAGGTGCTCATAGGCACTGTGCCCACAGATGGCTCTTAGCTCATCTACACAAGCAGCATACCACAACTCTGCATCCCAAGTCAAGAGTGCCTCCTTCAATGTGTGTGGATCAGGCGGCGTGAAGGAAGAACTCCGGATGGCTAAGACGCATGCCTTCAAACTTGGTCTAACCAGGACAAGGTTGGCTATGACATTGCAAGCGACCGAGAACTCTCGAGAGACCAAATTTTGATTGATAGGACACGTTAGATGTACCTAAGTGTTGTTCGCGTGGACACTCAGGCCAAGGGCCTTTGTAGCGGGTTCGCCACTTTGAACACTACGCGTTAGGTGTCTAGGTGCCAACTTAGTAGTCTGCTGAGCCCTAGAGGTTAGTGGTTAGAGACATCTACCGGGCTCATACGAGTAGCCCGTTGCTGTGGTGTGCACCTCGGGTTGCGGAGCAAGCTGCTGGACTTCAGCCGCAGGGGCTGTGGACTTACAGGGAAGGGAAGAGGGTGCAGGAGGAACATAGAAAGGTGTCGGCTCACACGTAGTATGAGCAGGTGCAGGCACATGAGTAGGTGTAATTGGGAATGCTAACACCATCGTAGGATCACGTGGGCCAGAGGGAACTTGCACTTACACAGGATGAGGTGTGTTGGAGGGGACTGACACTCCCGGAAGGGACCCTGGTGGGAGGAATTTTTTGCATGACCATCTTAATCCCCCCTCCCCCCAAAAGGGGACTCATGGTAGCACGGGATCAGCTCTGCTGTTGGGGACTGACGCTGGCATGGGATCAGGTATGCTAGATGAGACTCGTGTTGGCACAAGATCAGTTGTGCCGGCGGGGACCGATGAGACTGCTGGACCTACAGCCATGATGGCCGGATTGTTAGTTGCCAGAGACCGGACCACAAGTGAGGAAGCTCGGACGGATCCATATGTAGGACGGGACTCCCCAATCCACCAAGAAGCCACATTGGTGGGAACGTGGTCTCCGACCAAGGATAGAATACTGGAAAAGTTCCGGTGTAAGCCTCAAAGATGAGAGCGTCTCGAGACTTGAAAATGCGATGGCAAGCGAGGTCCCGAAAGTGCCAAGTCTTCGAACGTGGAGAGATGATGAAAAAGGCGCACATGCGGCCCTGAGGTGAGACCTTGGACCCATGATGGTCCTTGGTGTTCCAAATGCGGATGAGGGACCACCAAACGTGAGCAAGATGGCGATCGGCGCGACCGCCGCACCATAGCTTATACGATGTGACATGGCCCAAATGAGGACTATGCGGCAGACGGTTCTAGATCCACGTCATGTAGGAGAAGCCCTCAAATGCAAAGGACTCTAAAAGACTGCACTCAGAGCACATGGCGTGGACCACATCCCCCATGGTGTGGTACCAACCCTCAGACACGCCATTCTATTGTGGTGTAGCGGGAGCTGGGAGCTGGTGAAAGACACTGTGCTCAGAAAGTAGGTATCCATCTCATGTAAGTGCTTGCCACCACGATCCGAGTGGAACTTTTGAAGGGTGTGATGACATTGGCACTCAGCTATCACCGGTCATAAAGCACCACCAGGGCAGCATTGCTCTTGTGGCACAGGTCATAGACCTACCGCATCTGGGTGAAGTCGTTAGTCAAGGTAAGCCCATAGTGACCCCGATATGAGAAAGACTCAACTAGGAGAGGACATAGGAGGTCCGAGTGGACCAAATCCAACGGGCACAATGACCGTGAGGTGGAGTCAGGGTAAGTGCATCAATTCATCTTACCTAGAGCGCAAAAGAGGTATTTGGTCTTGGGCGGCTTCTTGAAGGAAGCCACGCCAAGACTGAGGACAGGCTCTGTCCAAATGAGCTCAGACACTGTTTCTCAGCTCATGTTACTGAGGCGGCAATGCAACAAGCGCCGGTGCTCAGGAAAGAGCTTGCTAGTCACAAGCACGTGGGCAAAAAAGGACGAGGAAGGATACATGGAGTGAGGACAGCGAGTGACGCAGTACATGTCATCAACAAGAGACACAAGAAGGACAATAGCATTAGTATCACAGGTGAAACCAGTGGCATGGTCAGCAGAGTGCTCAACAAACTGACCCATCGGATTGTAGGCACAAATAGACAGGAGGCCGAGCTCCAGAGTAGGAACGTAGAGCACGTAACAGGTGTTTCGGGAGCCAGACGGAACGTCAAAGCACACGACCCCAATACCCTTGACTTGCAAAGACTGACCAGATCATATGCAAACTGATTGAACAGACCCAATAGTATCGAGGACAACGAAGTCAGCGCAACGATAGGTCATGTGGTGTGTGGCAACAGAGTCACTGATATAGGTACCACTCACCTCACGACCCGTTATCGACATTGAGCAATGGGCCACATAACAATCCACAACCACTGGACACTCAGCAAGGATGAAAGAGTCACGACGGACAGCACAAGTCTGAAAATTGTCCAACCATTCTCTACAGTCAGGCTCGAAGTCATCACATGCAATCGATGCTCCCCCACGTGCATTATCATTGGCCACAAAAGCAATAGTACGAGCAGACTGACCACATGGTTGTATCAACACACCCGCACCTCCCTGAGTGCAGAGTGCTAGGAGATGACAAAGATCCATGATTATGTGGTCTCGAGGGTCTGCCACATCCGTGTCACTAGAGGCGGGAGGATGGTGAGCCATCGTCGTGGTCGCACAGCCAGTCTGGGTGGTTCTAGAGGTAGCCGTCCGCTAGGTATGCACGACCTCAATGCCTCACATGATTCGCGTAGAGTGGAGGGGTTGTGCGCACTCCGTATAGCGATGTGTACCCCCATAGTTGTAGCAGTGAACTGAACGACCTCTCCCACCACCAGTCTGCTGTGGCCGCTGCCGCTGCTGCTGCTATTGCCACTTACCATGGTTCTGTTTTCCCTTTTTCTCCCACACAACGGGGGCCACACAATGGGAGGAGGACGACGGAGAAGAGGGTGAGGACAAGACAATGAGGAGGGGAGGTGTCGGCGGTGAGGTGGTTGTCACAACAACCAGTGGACTTGCCTGATGGGAGTGGGCAGCCTCACGTGTGGCCGTCTGTTGTAGGTAGTACTGATGGACCCAAGGGAGGAGCTCGAAGGAGGCTCACAGCTCGGCGAGGAAAACTTGATGTCTCAGCCAAAAATCTGGCTGTGTGTTGGTGATGATGTCATCATCCACAATGATGATGCCAGCATGAAGGTTGTCCAAATGCAATGAAATTTGGAGCGACGATGCTGAATTCAATGGTGGTGGTTTTGAAAAGAAACTAAAACAAGTGTAAAAACATCACGTTTTTCTTGTCTGCCCAAAATTCCAAAACATTCTACATCTGAGATTGAATTTTCATTTCTTGTTGGTTAAAAGGCACCACCGAGATCTCACGCCAACTGCATTAGGTACACAGTCATTTTTGAAGTGGAAAGACATTTTCCTATCATGGGGTGAGGAACATGGGTTGGAGGGCTGCTACCTAGAACCGCCCTTCGCAGCTGTGAGTGATCGCATACTACTCACAGCGTTCAATGTGCTACTCCGCTCCCTTGCAGATCCACAAGACAATGTAATCCGGCACTACCGGCAAGGTGGCCGAGGAGAAGACCCCATTGATCCTTGAAGTGGGGCCGCTCGGCCATGAGGCACGGCAACACCTGCTGAAACAACAAGAAGAACAGGGCATGTCTGTGCTTCTCATGACACTTCGTGACAACCTTTCAAACCTCTTTCCAAAACCGGGGGCTCCACTCTATAAGTATTGGGATGAGACCATGAGAAAAAGGGACTCGGAGCATCCTGCGCCGTTTCTGAGTGGTTCGACACTGTCTTGCTCCACCTTGGCAAGCAATACAGAGTTTTTTTGAGACTTCTTCCGTCGTACGCCGGTAGCAGAGCTAGACGGGGTGGATCTAAAAGTTGTTTACACTCAACTGTGTAGCCATGAAGACATCCTCAAGGGTGAAGGATGCAAAACCACTGTGTCCACACTCACAGCCTACAATCATCAAACTTCAGTGGGAGCTGCCATTGAGACTGGATCTAGTGCTGACCAAACTTGGGACACAGGTCGAGGCCATTCCCAGAGTGGCAAAGGATGTGGCCGTGCACGTGGACATGGTCGTTGTACCTGCAGCTACTGTGGGCAGGGCAGTCACTTCTGGCGCTTCTGCCTGAACCTGCATCGGAAGATGCTTGAGCAACAGTAGCAACAATAGCAACCACATCAGCAGCAGTAGCAGCATCAGCAGCAGCAGTAGCGGCAATCGCTGCACTCATCTCCGCCTCCACAGCAGCAACCCTGGGCATCACTGTGGAACCAGGGTGGATATGGAGGGCCACAATACACCTGCCCTCCAGCAGACGCTGCCACCATTTGACTGCAAAACCCTCCTGTGTATCATCCAGCCGGCCCTCTGTACCCGTCACAGTAGTTGATCCCATTGCCACCGCCATAGCTCCCTCCCTCCATGACGGACCTCAAGCTGTGGCCGTGATGGGTACAGCAGGTCTGGGATCAGACAAGTGCTGGGAGAACCAGAAGGGAGGGGAGGCGGGATGTGGCCTGAACCACCAGAGATGTTAGGAGGGGGACCACCAGCCGTAGGTCGGAGGTTGGGATGCACGCATGTCACCACATCTCATGTTTTGCCGGTGCACAAATGGTTGTGTGACACAGCTACCTTGCATCACATGTCGCCGCATCGCCCAATTTTTGCTTCACTCTTCAGCATGACTGATTTAGAAGGAGTGAGAACTGGGTGGGGGATGTGTTGAAGGTCAAGGGTGTGGGTACTGTGGGATTGCAAGCACCAGGAGGAGTGATCTGGCCGACGGTGTTTTCTATGTGCCAGGACTGAGAGTGAATCTGCGGTCAAGGGGTCAACTTGACGGACACGCAGACATGTCCACACTGATGCAGAACCAACGATGCATGCTTTTTTGTGGTGCAGAGTCCTTGCCGGCTGACGAACCTCTCCACACTGACATGTTGTGCAGACTTACACTGTTTTCTTGCCTACCTCCATCGCGTCCACAGCCATATGTCATGACCTGTACAGATCCACAGCATACCCATCTCATGCACGGACGCCTTGCACACATCAACATAGAGCTAGTGACTTAACTCAAGAAGCACCGTCCCCTGCATGGACTGACTCATAGGGACTGCCCACACGACATGAAGGAAGGCGCATGCATGGAGTGTCATGAGACAAAACGCGTAGACAGACATTCCTGCAATATGAACGAGAGAGTACAGCACCACTGTCCGTGGTGCATGCTGACTTGACAGGCCCCAAGCGTGTGACCTCTGTACAATGCGGATCACTGTATCTGCTTACTCTCACAGATGACTACAGTCACTTTCGCTATGCTCTTTTGTGGAAAACTGAGGCAGATGCTCAACGAGCAATTGCCACGTGGATTTCCCTGGCTGAGTGACAAACAGGCTGTAAGCTGAAGGTACTCCACACAAACTGAGACAGAGAATTTCTAGGAACAATGACAGCTGAACTGAAACAGAGGAGAATTGTGCACCAAACCACTGATCCCTACACTCCTCAACAGAACGTTGTAGCAGAGTGGTGGCACAGAATTTTGGGGGATGCACTTCGCACCCTCATGGCTGAATCTGGGCTGTCTTTTGGCTTCTGGGAGGAAGCAGTCAAGTACATAACCTGGGTGCAGAACCGTGTGCCTCAGGGCCCGCTACTAAAGTCAGTCACACCTTGAGAAAGATGGTTTAAGAAATGAGCAGACTTGTGCCCTGCAAGGGTCTGGGGAACAATGTTGTGTGTGAACATCTGCGTACATCATGAACCTGAAGTTTGAAATGTCATTGAACAATGTGAGGTCCAAGGTGTGGAAGACATTGTAAGAAGTGTGGAGTGGGAGGAATCCAACAGTGGCTCACCTCTCCATGTTTGGGGCGTTCCTCATGCTATTTTCAAGGCAAGAGAAAAACAGGGAAATGTGGTCCTGCAGACTCGCTGGTGCATCCTTTTCAGGTTCGAGAGTCCATCGAGACAACTCTTGTATTGGCGGTGGCACCCCATTATGAGGTCCACCAAATGGAAGTGAAAACAACATTTCTCAACAACGAATTGGACAAGGATGTCCTCATGAAGGTGCCAGAGGGGTTGGACATACCACCGTAGAAGGTGTGCAGGATTTTCAAGACGCTCTACAATCTGAAGCAAGCGCCACTCATGTGGTACCTGAAAATGGATGGCTTCACGGCTGAGCTTGTATGAAAAGGCTCCAAGGTGGATCATGGTTTGTACACGCGGAAGCAGCTGGATTTGTCTTATACATGGATGACCTGATCCTTGCTTTGTCAAGCACAAAGGAGTTGGTGAACCTGAAGCAGCAGCTGGACAATTACTTGAAAACAACCAACATGGACGAGCTCGAGTACTACCTTGGCATTTTCATCAAGAGGGACCGCAAGAGGCATATGTTGGGGATGGGGCAAGAAGAACATGTGGAAGTGGTGCTCTCCTGTTAGAAGATGAGGGAGTGCAACCCCATTGGTTCACCCATGACCACCTCATGTGAGTTAAGCTCAAACATGGGGCCAAACACAGATGAGGAGAAGGAGGAGATTTCAGGTGTATCGTACCGTTCCGCAGTGAGGAGCATCATGTATGCCAAGGTGGCAACGCAGCCCAACCTTCATGTAGGGCCGAATGAGCTGCTATGTTGCTGACCCAAGGTCGTTGCATTGGCAAGCAATGAAGCAGATACTCCACTATCTCAAGGTGATAAAACAGTCGTGGCTTGCGTATGGAGGGAAAGTGTGGGACGACTCCCTTTTGTTGGTTGGATACTCAGATGCCAACTGTGCTGGTGATGTGGATGAAAAAAATCAAATCCAGGCTAAATTTCTGTGCTTTGTGGTGCAGAAATATCTTGAGAAAGCACCTCTTCCATATCAAGCTTGCGGACAAAAGATATGGTGTGACTGCAGCGATTGCTAAAGGAGATTAGGATATCGTAAGTCAAGCTGATGGTGCTCAATTTGGATAATGTTAGTGCCATCAGCCTCATACAAAATCCTCTGTTGCACAGGAGGGCCAAGCACATCGAGATCTGGCATCACTATGCATGGGTTTTGGTGGTAAAGGAAGATGCAACTATTGTGGCACCAAGCACATTCTTGCCAATTCCATGACCAAGGCGCAGCTCATGGAGAGACACAATGCAAGCTTCATGGGGCTTGGTCCGTGCTGTGAGGCCTGAAATTCCTCTGGTTCCAAGGATTGGACATCAAGGCACCTGTGCAAGAAGGGGATTGCTGGAACTATGTTCTCCTTGCCATGAGTGATGTTGGTCTTATTCCCTGGTTGAACCACTAGGCAATGGTTGAACCAAACACATATTCTGGTTTTATGTATGAGTTCTTGGATTTCTCCATGCAAGATCAAGCTTGTAATCACTCAATCTGAGTGAGTATTCAGAAGACCGGGTGTTGGGTGGGTGGAATTTTGCATCTGTCATAGGTGACAGGATGCTCCTCCGCCTTTGATCCGAGTTCAACTCCAACGACCTCCAAATGCACCAAGGCCATAAATACCAGGGAGGCATCCTTAACCAGGGTGAATTTCTCCTTGAGTTCTGGGCAAGGAAAGGTGCTTTGATGGGTTGGCGTCAAAGCATCTCCCATTTCCTACCATGCAAGGCATAATGGTCAGCTCGACCAAGGGATACTTCTGCAGTTGTAGCAGGAGGTCTACTGCTCTGATTTGGGCGTGTTTGGATGCGTTGAAAAGCTTGCATCAAATGCTAAAATAATCTTCCATGTTCTTACTATGATGGATAAACGATTGACAAAGAAAGGGAAACTAATGTAATATGAAGGATGATCTTGGAATCATGGGTAATCACCCCAATTCTATACACTTAACTACCTATGTATACTACTCCTCCATCATATTCACTTCCTCGAAGTTTACTTGCGTGTATACACTTATAACATCACTGGTTCCTCAGTAAAAAGATGTAACTTTATCTCCAGAGGCATTCAATAACTTCCGTTGAATTGTATGTGATTAATCTACGTTTATCTCAAAAGACATTCAGATGTTTTGATTGTACCCTTTTTTTCCCTCCAATGTCCTTATGGGTATCTTTACCATACACAAAATTTGATCAAAACATAGAGAGAGAGAGAGAGAGAGAGAGAGAGAGAGAGAGAGAGAGAGAGAGAGAGAGAGAGAGAGAGAGTATAATCTTTGTAAGAGAACAAAAAATGCGGTTACTTTGCTTGAATTCTACAAAGGCCATGTATGTGATTTGCTTGAATTCACTTGTTGTCCCCCTAACAACAGTCCAAGTGTGCATGGGCAGTGTATTGGCGAGTGTATCATGGAGATCCGGAAAACTGTACACATGTATTTTCTGATCCCCCCCTTCCCCCAAAACCGCCAGTGTATTGGAGAAGTGCATCGGAGGATGTATCATATATCCGCTAAAAAATTTACACAAGTGTACTTTTACACTTGCATACTAATTTGGCCCCCCTCCAAATACACCTTTGGATACACCCCCCTTCCCCTTACAATGTACTTTGACGTCGGAGGGAAAAGGGGACAACGACTAGCCCCCCCTCTCCTACCCCCCTCCCCCTCCTAACTGAAGAGTGTATCTGGTGAGTGTAACAGTAAGCTAGGCAGGTAGAAAGCCATAGGAATACACATGTGTATTCTTTCTTATGAGATAAATGTTGATCTGGATCACAGGTCACAATAGACCAACGGTTCTCTGGAAAGAAAAAACATAAGAACCAGCTTACATGCATAACGTGGTATGGGCACATTGCAAACAAAGAAACTTTACCCTGATTGGAAGTCCATCCTCCATCCCAAAAATACCGCAAATGAATTGGAGGAGTGCATCAGGGGGTGCATCATAAGTACGCTAGAAAACATACACAAGTGTGGATACAAATTTCTGCACTAATTTGATCCCCCTCCAGATACTCTGTCAAACAAATCCCTCCAATACATTTTGACTTCAGATGAGGGGGAGGGGGGAGAAGGGGGATGAGTAGTCCCTCATTCCTCAAAAGTGAGAAGTGTATCTAGTTAATGTATTGGTAAGTGTAGATAGCCATATGAATACACACTTGTATTCCTTCGATATGAGGAAAAATTCATCTGGATCGTCGATACTGATGTTCCGATGGTTCTCAGAAAATCAAACTAGTAAGATTTTGCTTGCATGAATGTTCTTTGGACATATTTTGAATGAAGAAGCCGCACCCTGAATGGAAGTCAACCCCTCGCCCCAGAACACCGTTAGTGTATTGGGGTAGTGGATTGGGGGGTGTATCATGCATACGCTAAAAGAAGCACACAAGTGTATTCGTACACTTGGGTACTGGTTCAGTGCCCCCTCCAGATACACTAACCAATACAACCCTCCCCCCCCCCCCCCCCCCCCCCCCCCCCCCCCC
>SZWC01028766.1:10686-22023 GCA_023375785.1 Penium margaritaceum
GGGGGGAGACGTCAATGGGAGGGGAGGATGGTAGTAGCACGTGGGCAGGCCTGAATGCAGGACGGCCTTTCTGCTTAAAACAAGACTGCTGCTCACTCTCTTCGCCTCCCCCTCGTGTGACATCAGCTGCCAGTGGTGTCGGCCGTGCTTGCTCACGGTTTTTTGTCTGCTGCCTCTTCTCACTGTGCAGCCAAGATCGCTGACGACCGCGGCACGGTATGGCGGCTCAACGACTGGGGGCTGAGGCCACTGGCGTACAAGATAAAGAAAGTGCGTAATGCGCACTACTTTCTGCTCAACGTTGAACTGCCCGCGGACAAAGTGTCAGCGCTCAACACCTTCTTCCTCCGTGACGAGAGAATCATCCGCCACCTCATGACGAAGAAGAAGGCAGCCGAGACAAAGGACTGCCCCGCCCCCATCTTGTACAATGCTCGGGAGGAGGAAGGGGGTGAAGAGGAAGAGATTGATGATGAGGGTGAGGACTTTGATGATGACGAGGAATTTGACGACGAAGATGAAGAGGATGACGAGGATGAGGATGAAGATGAGGAATTGGAGGAAAAGAGGCTTCTCAACAAGAGGGGCAGTAGCAGTAGAGAGGAGTCTGGTGCTGTGAGAACAAGATCGAGATGATGACGATTATCGAGGTGACCTGATGAGAGGAACCTTCCAGGAAGAGTGGGCATTTCCCAGCAAAGGGCAAAGAAAAAATGGGCATTTCCCAGCAAAGGGCAAAGAAAAAATGGGCATTTCCCAGCTCACACAGAAAGGAAGCCCCCTCAGCAGAGGCTGCTCACCATTGCCCACAACTCCTGCTGCGTCATGCCATTGCGAGAGCAGCTGTCTGAAACCATCTGCCGATGGGGCCTCAGTGCTTGACATGGTGCAGGGGCACTTGAAGTCAACAATTGTTGATGAGAAGTTATGATGGGACAAAATATGTGCCGTCATGCTTGCCAGGATGTATCTTAAGACTGTGTAATGAATGCTGCACCGATTTCTCAGGTGCTTCGAAAGTGTGAGCAGCTGCCAATTTTGCAACATTACACAGCAAAAATGAGATGCATGTTGCAGGAATTGGCACACTGCACAGCCTCCTACATCGAACCATGTGGTGCACACACCTGGTAAGGAATGTTGTCGCGAGCGTTCCCACTGGTGAGCCTACACACTGTATGGACCCCTTCTTACTTGGGAGGGGGGGGGGACTAGAGCCCCTCCTTTTCTGCTTGACCCTGATTCACGCTTGCCAACGGGGTTAAGCAAGCATCAGTTGCTTCACACATTGTAGCGTTTTGCAAAGATGTCACCGCCACTGGGTGGGCATTATGGGTTTGGCAGGGATGGTATGAGTTCCAAGAGGGCCTAGGATCGACCACATGTTGGTTTGCAAGGTGTGCGGTCAACATCAGCAATCGTCTGGCTTGCAAACGGAACAAGTAATGACTATCAGCGTACAACTCCATGCTCCGACAACGAGTTCCGACGGATGCAGCAAGAGTAACTGGGGCTATCCCTCCTTCTGTAGGCAACACTAACATGCACATGATACATGGCTTTCAAGACAACTTCTGCCTCCCTTCCTTGAAGACACAAAGGAAAGTCTCCAGGCTAGCCACGGTCCATTCGCAGTGGCTGAGTCACCGCATGGGCCTTGGAAACTTGAAACCAGCGAGATGGCTCCAGGTGTGGTTGCACGACGGCATCCAACCGCAGTCATGCAGGGCACCTAGAGCGCGCCCAGGCCTGCGCCGAACGTCTGAGTGAGGGCAGCGCTTCCAGGCACGTCGGCGGCGCTGTAGAGCTGCGTCGAGTTCCACATGAGAGTGGGGCTGTCGTACCACTGCAGGGGCGCACCCTCCCACGCCGTCCCGGACGCCCCTCCCCTCTGCCTCTTCTCCTCCGCAGGCGAGTCGGACGCCGACGCCATTGCACCCCACACGTCGTCCTGGGCGAGCGGCGCCCGCTTGATGGCCTTGCTCATGGATATCATGCCCGTTTTCTTTTTGAAGCTCGGGGACATGTCCACCCACGACTCTGCGACCGCCACCGCCAGCATCACCACCACCTCCGTCCGCTCCTCCGGAGCAATTTCGAACGCCCCTGTCTTCCAGTTGATGAGGGCGGTGGCTCGACCCTGGGGAAGGTCGGGGGGAAACCGGACCAGTGTCATGTAGCCGTCTCCCTCTCCACGGTCCAGGGCACTGTTGCTGTCGCTGCTGCCGTCCTGCTCCTGCGGCCAAGCAGGCTCGTACTCGAGGCGCTTGCCTGGGAGTAGGGCGGCGGGATAGGAGCCAGGGAACTTTGTGAGGAAGAAGGTGAGGTGCTGCTCCGTGATGGCGCCTGCTGCGATGGCTGTGGTCGGCGAAGTACCTGCGGTGTGTGCGGGAGAGCGAGTGGCGGGGCTGGTGCCACCGCTGCCGCCGCCGCCGGCGATGGGGCCGAAACAGACCTGCAGGCGCCAGCCCGTGAGGGCCATCCACTTTTGCCGAAATCGGATTGCCGTGTGGGGGACAGGGGTGAGGGGGGAAGAGGGAGAAAGGAGAGGGAGGGGGAGGGGGTAGGGGGAGGCGGCCGTCGACGTGGGGAGAAGTGCCCACCGAAGCCACACAACACACAAAAAAGAGAGAGACAAAGGCAAAACCGGACTTAATTTAGGGCCGGATTGCCGTGAGGCAGACCTTCAATAGCCAGCGGTGTAGGGCTGACTAACCGATTGAAAGAAGGAAAACAATAAACTGACGATGCGGGGGTGAGGGGAGAGGAAGAAGTTTTAGGTTTGCACGCACTTCTTGTGGGCCGACTGGCAGGACAGAAGACGTCTCACAAACACACACACACACACACACACACACACACACACACACACACACACACACACACACACACACACACACACACACACACACACACACACACACGCGCGCGCGCGCGCGCGCGCGCGCGCGCGCGCGCGCGCGCGCGCGCGCGCGCGCGCGCGCGCGCGCGCGCGCGCGCGCGCGCGCGCGCGCGCGCGCGCGCGCGCGCGCGCGCGCGCGCGCGCGCGCGCGCGCGCGCGCGCGCGCGCGCGCGCGCGCGCGCGCGCGCGCGCGCGCGCGCGCGCGCGCGCGCGCGCGCGCGCGCGCGCGCGCGCGCGCGCGCGCGCGCGCGCGCGCGCGCGCGCGCGCGCGCGCGCGCGCGCGCGCGCGCGCGCGCGCGCGCGCGCGCGCGCGCGCGCGCGCGCGCGCGCGCGCGCGCGCGCGCGCGCGCGCGCGCGCGCGCGCGCGCGCGCGCGCGCGCGCGCGCGCGCGCGCGCGCGCGCGCGCGCGCGCGCGCGCGCGCGCGCGCGCGCGCGCGCGCGCGCGCGCGCGCGCGCGCGCGCGCGCGCGCGCGCGCGCGCGCGCGCGCGCGCGCGCGCGCGCGCGCGCGCGCGCGCGCGCGCGCGCGCGCGCGCGCGCGCGCGCGCGCGCGCGCGCGCGCGCGCGCGCGCGCGCGCGCGCGCGCGCGCGCGCGCGCGCGCGCGCGCGCGCGCGCGCATGCGAACGGGCACGAGCACGAGCACGGGCACGGGCACGGGCACGGGCACGGGCACGGGCACGGGCACGGGCACGGGCACGGGCACGGGCACGGGCACGGGCACGGGCACGGGCACGGGCACGGGCACGGGCACGGGCACGGGCACAAACACAAACACGAACACGAACACGAACACGAACACGAACATGAACATGCTTCTAAAAATGATCATGAACATGGACATGGACATGGACATGGACGTGGACGTGCTGGGATCACAGGACAAGCTTCACTGTCAGACTCAGGCAATCCCATCTCAAGAGAGTGTATCATCACTGCCTCATGGCTTCGGTGGCTTGGCGTTGGAAGAGTGCACTTTCTTCCTCCTCTATTCTCAGGTCCGTTCAGAGTTTCTGCCACACCCTGCTGCAAGCGTAGAAGCAGAAACATAGACTGGGTGGTGTGTCAAGCACACCGCCCAAGACCGTCTTGCGTCCCGAAGTGGGGACCTGAGGCATGGAATGAGATGCTCACCTGCACGCTCCATCCGGAGCCAGACGACCACGTTCGGCTCGACTCCATGTTCTTTGCCTTCAGCTGCCACAGCTCCTCCACTCTCTCTCCCGCCGCAAACGGCACACCCTTCGCCTTGGGACCCGAACCCCACCCACCGCGGTGCAGCACCACACGCTTGGCATCCGCAGTCACCTCCTCGATCGCCGACCCCGAGCCTTTGCCCACCCGGATGCGCAGCAGCAGCCGCTCTGCTTGCGTGTGGTCTACTGCGACGAATGCCTGCCACCGCCCCGACTGCGGCTGCTTGGTCGCGGACTGGTAGGCCGAGGAGAGTTGGTACCCGCTATCGTCGGTGCCGCCCGAGGGGAGAAGAGCGAGGAGGTTGAAGCCCACGCGAGGGGGCGTCACGCTCAGCCGGAGGCCGAGGGAAACGGGGCCCTTGGACGAGGGAAGGAGGCGGCAGTCTGCCAGGCCAGGCTGGGAGAACACATCGGACCACACGATCTTGGCCTCTCCCAACACCTTGTCGCTCTTCATGCTCTTGAGCATGCCCGACGCGACGAGGCACACCTCGATGAGCACGCCCTGCGTGTCCGTGTCCGCGTGCACGTGCCACGACGAGCGGAGGGGGACCACACCCGCGCTACCCACGGGGACGCGGGCGCTCCTGAGCTGCACACCGCTGCAGCGGCGCAGAGGGGTGATCTTCACGTACACCTCGCCCTTTGCGCTCCCGCCCACGCCGGCAACGCCAGCAATCCCCAGATAAACCTCGGCGAGGTTCCGAGGGGGGATTCCGAGCTTCGCACCGGGTTTCGAGTCGTGCATGGGGGATAAAGCGGGGGAGTTCACAGGTGATCCTTTCCCTGAACTGGGGGAGCCGACGGAACGGGCCCCACTTGCCGTACCCGAACCTCCGCCCTTGGGCGACCCCTTCCCTCCCTTGCTCGGAGGCTTGGGGATCTTCACGGGCGCAGGCGCTCTCCCTCGATACAGCACTCCGGCCCTCACATAGGGTATGCCGAACGTCTCCTCCCACGCCTTCGCCGTCGCGTCCGCGTGCGCGGCAGATGCGGTTGCTATGCCGGCAGAGACCCCTGCTGTGCCGCTGTTGCCGCTGCTGGGCCCGCCGTGGTGGACTGAATCATCGTGGCCAAAGATCCCGCCGAAGAGGGTGGCGCAGTCGTCGCGATATTCCTTGGTGCAGAGCTGGTGGCAGTGCCACACAAAGTCGACGTCGATGGGAGGGACAAGCGTCGTCTGCTGCTGCCGTGTCGTACGGGCAAGGTGGAGGAAGGCGCGGTAACGCTCAATCGAGCCAAATAAATACTTTTCATTTGACATGTGCGGACGAAGCACCTGCAGCCGGATGGGACAAGGCAGAGCACGAGCGCAAAAAAAAAAACAAAAAAAGGTTTGGGCAGGGAACACAGGAGCAGGGGTGGAAATTGAGGCCCCTGGAGAGGGCGCGCGCCAACAGTGAATGCGTCAACGGGGAGACCCAAGGCAATCTCCAGCTCCAGCGATTGTGAGACAGCTCAAACGAAAAAGAGACAGCTCAAAGGAAGAAAGTCTACTTGGGAGGCAACCAGCTCCTTCGCACTCGCCGAAGGAAAAGTGAGACAGTTCTACTTACTGTGCTGCCACATGAGAAGATTTCTTGATAACTCCCGACCTGGATTTTCATTTTTTGTCTCTTATTACTTTGGCCAGACTTTGCGATGGTGTCAGACTAGCAGTTCTCCCATAGTTCTTCCTCGCAAAGTAAGCCCTCACAAAGTAAGCCCTGGTTTCGTGTTCCAACTTCAGTAGGGGTCACAAACGGCAGCGCCCAATGCGAAGCAGTCACAGTGTGAAAGGCAGGCCATCCACAAAGGCAAGTCGAGCGACATGACCTGGCTGCTGGCACCGACAGCCTGTCTGCTCGATAGCTTGAATCGAATGCGTGGATCGTTGTGCAAGTGGACTTTGGGGAAGTCCACATCGAGATCGAGCCCACACCATGTTGAGGTGATTTGTGTTTGTGGCCATTGCACGCCCGGTGTTTTGCATGTGTGTCAAATATCCGAAGGCCGAACTTCAACCGCATGAGAACTAAGATTCAGACGACAGATCTTTTCATGCGCTAGTGCGGCAAGTTTGAGGGAGTTGCAGCAGCACTTGAGCAAGCCAGCCTCAAATGGCTTGCCACACATGGCATGGCATGCCACACATGGTATGGCTTGTCATACGGACGCACAAAATGCAGTCTTGCAGCTCTCTCTCTCTCTCTCTCTCTCTCTCTCTCTCTCTNGCAATGCAATGCAATGCAATGCAAAGCAATGCAATGCAATGCAATGAAATGCAAATGCAATGCAATGCAATGCAAATGCAAATGCAATGCCATGCAATGCAATGCAAAGCAATGCCATGCAATGCCATGCAATGCCATGAAATTCCATGCAATGCAGTGCCGTGCCATGCCATGCCATGCCATGCCATGCAATGCAAAGCAATGCAAAGCAATGCGATGCAATGCAATGCAATGCAATGCAATGCAATGCGATGCAATGCAATGCAATGCAATGCAATGCGATGCAATGCAATGCAATGCAATGCGATGCAATGCAATGCAATGCAATGCAATGCAATGCAATGCGATGCAATGCAATGCAATGCAATGCGATGCAATGCAATGCAATGCAATGCAATGCAATGCTATGCTATGCAATGCAAGCTGTGTGCCACTGCAGTATCGCCTGCTAATTCAAGGCACGGCAATCTAGCCAACATACTGCTGCTCCCCAAACACACTCACGCCAGAACGACGCCCAGACGAGAGTGTGCACAAGCACACAAAGAGGGTTATTCAAAAAAGAAAAACAGGGCAAAATCACTCACAATCAGTGCTACCGAACAGTCTGCCATTCAATCAAATCAAACAACGAATGTCACTTTGATGCGACCTGTGAAATGAAATTGAATCCATTCGATCCACAATCCAATCGAGTGGGCCAAGGCCCAGAATGAAATCAGATCACAGATCGAGCAGACTTGTTGATTGGGAATGTAAATGGACGAAAGATTCTTAAACAACCGTGTGCAGTATTTTGTGTACCCCATGTTGATAAAAAGGTAATGAAAGAGCCATCTGCTCGTTTGATTCTGACAAAGAAATGACATCAGATTTAAACGGGGATCTTCCCTCTGCTTGAAATNCAAATGCAATGCCATGCAATGCAATGCAAAGCAATGCCATGCAATGCCATGCAATGCCATGAAATTCCATGCAATGCAGTGCCGTGCCATGCCATGCCATGCCATGCCATGCAATGCAAAGCAATGCAAAGCAATGCGATGCAATGCAATGCAATGCAATGCGATGCAATGCAATGCAATGCAATGCAATGCGATGCAATGCAATGCAATGCAATGCAATGCAATGCAATGCAATGCGATGCAATGCAATGCAATGCAATGCAATGCAATGCGATGCAATGCAATGCAATGCAATGCAATGCTATGCTATGCAATGCAAGCTGTGTGCCACTGCAGTATCGCCTGCTAATTCAAGGCACGGCAATCTAGCCAACATACTGCTGCTCCCCAAACACACTCACGCCAGAACGACGCCCAGACGAGAGTGTGCACAAGCACACAAAGAGGGTTATTTAAAAAAGAAAAACAGGGCAAAATCACTCACAATCAGTGCTACCGAACAGTCTGCCATTCAATCAAATCAAATAACGAATGTCACTTTGATGCGACCTGTGAAATGAAATTGAATCCATTCCATCCACAATCCAATCGAGTGGGCCAAGGCCCAGAATGAAATCAGATCACAGATCGAGCAGACTTGTTGATTGGGAATGTAAATGGACGAAAGATTCTTAAACAACCGTGTGCAGTATTTTGTGTACCCCATGTTGATAAAAAGGTAATGAAAGAGCCATCTGCTCGTTTGATTCTGACAAAGAAATGACATCAGATTTAAACGGGGATCTTCCCTCTGCTTGAAATCTAAGCCGAATCAGAGAGAGATGAAACGGTTCGATCCATGATAGGGTTGAATTTCTATGATGGATTCTTCAGGTTGAAATCAGGACATCATTCAACAGGTCTGAACGCAGGAAATGTGCCTCACCATCCTTCTGATAGATTCTTCATTCTCATCTTAGTCTGACTCGACTGAAAATGGTCTGAAAGTCGTTCGTTCCCTTTTTGAGCCACGGCAGAACTACTGCCGCACATACAACCAACAACCAACCACATTCCCACACATACAACCAACCACATTCCCACACATACAACCAACCACATTCCCACACATACAACCAACCACATTCCCACCCATACAACCAACCACATTCCCACACATACAACGAACCACATTCCCACACATACAACCAACCACATTCCCACCCATACAACCAACCACATTCCCACACATACAACGAACCACATTCCCACACATACAACCAACCACATTCCCACCCATACAACCAACCACATTCCCACACATACAACGAACCACATTCCCACACATACAACCAACCACATTCCCACCCATACAACCAACCACATTCCCACACATACAACGAACCACATTCCCACACATACAACCAACCACATTCCCACCCATACAACCAACCACATTCCCACACATACAACGAACCACATTCCCACACATACAACCAACCACATTCCCACCCATACAACCAACCACATTCCCACACATACAACGAACCACATTCCCACACATACAACCAACCACATTCCCACCCATACAACCAACCACATTCCCACACATACAACGAACCACATTCCCACACATACAACCAACCACATTCCCACCCATACAACCAACCACATTCCCACACATACAACGAACCACATTCCCACACATACAACCAACCACATTCCCACCCATACAACCAACCACATTCCCACACATACAACGAACCACATTCCCACACATACAACCAACCACATTCCCACCCATACAACCAACCACATTCCCACACATACAACGAACCACATTCCCACACATACAACCAACCACATTCCCACCCATACAACCAACCACATTCCCACACATACAACGAACCACATTCCCACACATACAACCAACCACATTCCCACCCATACAACCAACCACATTCCCACACATACAACGAACCACATTCCCACACATACAACCAACCACATTCCCACCCATACAACCAACCACATTCCCACACATACAACGAACCACATTCCCACACATACAACCAACCACATTCCCACCCATACAACCAACCACATTCCCACACATACAACGAACCACATTCCCACACATACAACCAACCACATTCCCACCCATACAACCAACCACATTCCCACACATACAACGAACCACATTCCCACACATACAACCAACCACATTCCCACCCATACAACCAACCACATTCCCACACATACAACGAACCACATTCCCACACATACAACCAACCACATTCCCACCCATACAACCAACCACATTCCCACACATACAACGAACCACATTCCCACACATACAACCAACCACATTCCCACCCATACAACCAACCACATTCCCACACATACAACGAACCACATTCCCACACATACAACCAACCACATTCCCACCCATACAACCAACCACATTCCCACACATACAACGAACCACATTCCCACACATACAACCAACCACATTCCCACCCATACAACCAACCACATTCCCACACATACAACGAACCACATTCCCACACATACAACCAACCACATTCCCACCCATACAACCAACCACATTCCCACACATACAACGAACCACATTCCCACACATACAACCAACCACATTCCCACCCATACAACCAACCACATTCCCACACATACAACGAACCACATTCCCACACATACAACCAACCACATTCCCACCCATACAACCAACCACATTCCCACACATACAACGAACCACATTCCCACACATACAACCAACCACATTCCCACCCATACAACCAACCACATTCCCACACATACAACGAACCACATTCCCACACATACAACCAACCACATTCCCACCCATACAACCAACCACATTCCCACACATACAACGAACCACATTCCCACACATACAACCAACCACATTCCCACCCATACAACCAACCACATTCCCACACATACAACGAACCACATTCCCACACATACAACCAACCACATTCCCACCCATACAACCAACCACATTCCCACACATACAACGAACCACATTCCCACACATACAACCAACCACATTCCCACCCATACAACCAACCACATTCCCACACATACAACGAACCACATTCCCACACATACAACCAACCACATTCCCACCCATACAACCAACCACATTCCCACACATACAACGAACCACATTCCCACACATACAACCAACCACATTCCCACCCATACAACCAACCACATTCCCACACATACAACGAACCACATTCCCACACATACAACCAACCACATTCCCACCCATACAACCAACCACATTCCCACACATACAACGAACCACATTCCCACACATACAACCAACCACATTCCCACCCATACAACCAACCACATTCCCACACATACAACGAACCACATTCCCACACATACAACCAACCACATTCCCACCCATACAACCAACCACATTCCCACACATACAACGAACCACATTCCCACACATACAACCAACCACATTCCCACCCATACAACCAACCACATTCCCACACATACAACGAACCACATTCCCACACATACAACCAACCACATTCCCACCCATACAACCAACCACATTCCCACACATACAACGAACCACATTCCCACACATACAACCAACCACATTCCCACCCATACAACCAACCACATTCCCACACATACAACGAACCACATTCCCACACATACAACCAACCACATTCCCACCCATACAACCAACCACATTCCCACACATACAACCAACCACATTCCCACACATACAACCAACCACATTTCCACACATACAACCAACCACATTTCCACACATACAACCAACCACATTTCCACACACGAAGCGACCCAGCACCAAAGCGCATCTGACAACAACCGAAACGACACTACACACACACTTACGTGAACATACGTCGTGTGCGCATGCGCATGTGAGACACGAACGACTAGCCACACACACTCTAAACACACCTGGTGAACGAAGGCCGCATGCCGCCGTGCCGCAGCGTACAAGTCGTACTGAATCTTGCTCCGTCCCGATGCCGTCGCAGCACTCCCCGAGCCCGCAGCAGCAGCAAAGCCCTCCGCTGCGTCCGCCGCCGCCTCCACGTCAAACCC
>SZWC01028769.1:0-10148 GCA_023375785.1 Penium margaritaceum
GAGGGTGATATCTTCTCCTAGCTGAAATGCTAGGAGCGGACGGCAGGTGCTATTGTGTCGGCCCTGTTTTCTAGTCCGTTTGCCTCAGGCCGGTTGATAAAGGGTTATGGGCCCACACTGACCAGTTCTAAGGCACGCTTCGCTCAACTCTGGTACGCTCTCTCCAAGTGCACACGCCTGCTCCATCAGTTCCATCAGCTCCATCAGCATCATCAGCTCCAACGGCTTGGTCTGCACTTAGCACACAGGGACTAAGGACAAGCTCTGCCCTTGGAGGCACGACACTTGTGTCCCAACCAGGACAAGCTCAGCCCTTGGTGGCAAGACCCTGGGTGTGTTGGTGTAGATGTATTCTCTGTCTGCAGGTGAACATCGGCTGGAGGGGTAAGAAACGGATCTGCATCCTAAAACCGGTAGCAGACATCAGCTAACATCAGCCTACATCGGCCTCAACGCAGCAGAGACGTGGGAAGCAGACAAGGGCAACAAAAATGGTTGACCCATTGGGAGGAGTGGGGGCTGCCGCAGGGCAGTCCTCAAGCTCAACAGTGGCTACCACAGGGCAGACCACTGGAGCAAATGTGAGTGCTACGTCACTGCCACAAGGTCTTGGACCCCTGGGAGGAATCCCCATTTTTTAGGGGATTGACTTCCCCCTTTGGAGATGGCAGTTCGACCTGGCGATGAAAGTGCGCGGCTTCATCAAGCTACCAAAGGGAGAGGAGCAGGTTCCCACGGAAGGCACATCTGAGCATGAGGCATGGATGGATCAAAATGATATTGTCATGTCATTCCTCAGCAATGCGATAGCCAAGAAGTATGTTCCCATCATTGCTGGGTACACGCTGGCTTCCAAAGCTTACGACAAGCTCAAGCACGTGCACCAATCCACCTCCCTCGCGAATATACTATTCATCCTACAATGGCTGATCAGCATGCGTGTGAATGAGGGCGAATCAATCCCCGATTTCTTACAAGAGTCTGAAGGACTCCTTGGCAAGGCTCGCCAGATGAACTAGGACCTTGACGAGAACATGCAAGCCATGATCCTCCTCATGGCGCTACTGGAGAGCTGGAGCCCAATGATTACCGTCATGGGCGGCTGGAAGGAGGACGACCTGACATACACGGCAGTGTCTAAGTACGTGCAAAACGAGGCCATGGGCTGCAGAGGAAGTGAGGCTAACTTCTCAGCCTATGCTGCACGCTACGGTGGCCGCGGGAGCAAAGGGTCAGCCTCTGGTCAGAAAGGCAGCAGCGGAAGCGGTAGTGGTGGAGGCAACAATGGCGGCAAGGCTCCCAAGCGACAGGGTAACTGCCGCAACTGCGGCAAACCTGGGCACTGGGCAAGAGAGTGCAGATCGCCAAAGAAGGAAGACGGCGGAAGCGGTGGGAACAAAGGCAACAAAAAGGGTGGCAAAGAAGCCACCAACATGATGGCACAGAGCACGCCTCCAGCAAAAGGAGCGGCGCTGCTCAGGCCAGGAGCTTTTGGGCTCGACTCCGGCACCGATCATCACTCCAGCAANGAGAGTGCAGGTCGCAAAAGAAGGAAGACGGCGGAAGCGGTGGGAACAAAGGCAACAAAAAGGGTGGCAAAGAAGCCACCAACATGATGGCACAGAGCACGCCTCCAGCAAAAGGAGCGGCGCTGCTCAGGCCAGGAGCTTTCAGGCTCGACTCCGGCAACGATCATCACTCCAGCAACGACCAGGCTAGATTTGTCTCCATCGGCCCCACCGATCGGCAGTTCAGATGTGCAAACGGCAGTGTCGTCAACGCAAAGGGCGTGGGAGACAAGTTGGTGAGCATCAACCTTAATGGTGCAGAGAAGGATCTACGGCTACGTGACGTGGTCTACATGCCCTCCTTTGCGGCAAATCTTCTATCTGTGGCAAAGATAACGGACAACGACATGACAGTGGTGTTCACATAGAAGAAGGCGGTCATCGCCAGGAACGAGGACATCAAGGTCCTCTATGCCAACAAAGATCTCGTGGCACAGGTTCCACGGGTTGACGGACTCTACGTATTGCACACAATGGCAGCAAAGACCTCGGAAGACGAGGGTCATGCGGGTCCAGCGGAGGCAGTGGTCTCGGCACCAACACAGGAGAGCACACCAACGAGAACTGAAAAATCAACCTCTACCGCAAAGGACGAAGACGCTGATCTGTGGCACAGACGCTTTGGCCACGTTGCAAACAGCACGCTCCAAGTCATTTAGCAACAATAGCTGGTCCGTGGCATGGATGGCTGCAAGAAGGATGCGGTTGGGTGTGGCAGCCTGTGTGAACCTTGCCTCCAAGGCAAGACCAAACGAACTCGCTTTGAGCGCAATGGTCGCCGCGCAGAATCAGCCCATGACCTGATTCACACCGACGTGTGTGGACCCTTTCGCACGGCGTCAAACGGTGTTAGCAAGTATTTTCTGACCTTCATAGATGACCACAGCCACAAGGTGTGGATCTTCTTCCTCAAAACAAAGGGAGAGGTCAGAGAAAAGTTGCAGGAGTTTGTCACCATGGTGGAGCGGCAGACCGGAAAGAAAGTCAAAGGAATGCGGAGCGACAACTGCGGAAAGTACGAGGCATGCAAGGGCTGGTTGCGGCAACATGGGATCAACCACGAGCCCACAACGCCTTACACGCCGCAGAGCAATGGTGTTGCCGAACGGATGAATCAGACCATCCTCGGCATGGTGCGTAGCATGCTCTTTGATGCAAGGCTTCCACCGTGGTTTTGGGCGGAAGCGGCAAGAACGGCATGCTATCTTGTCAACCTGACTCTTGCGGCTGCTCTGGGCAGGCGCGGAAAGAAGAACGGCAAGCAACAGATGACGCCACAAGAAGTTTGGTCAGGGAAGAAGCCGGACGCATCACACCTGAAAGTATTCGGCGGCACCGCATGGGAAAAGGTCCAGGCGGGTGAGGGTGCCGGCAAGCTGGATTCAAGAGCACGAAAGTNGCCTTACACGCCGCAGAGCAATGGTGTTGCCGAACGGATGAATCAGACCATCCTCGGCATGGTGCGTAGCATGCTCTTTGATGCAAGGCTTCCACCGTGGTTTTGGGCGGAAGCGGCAAGAACGGCATGCTATCTTGTCAACCTGACTCTTGCGGCTGCTCTGGGCAGGCGCGGAAAGAAGAACGGCAAGCAACAGATGACGCCACAAGAAGTTTGGTCAGGGAAGAAGCCGGACGCATCACACCTGAAAGTGTTTGGCTGCACGGCATGGGCAAAGGTCCAGGCGGGTGAGGGTGCCGGCAAGCTGGATTCAAGAGCATGAAAGTGCGTTATGGTGGGTTATGAGACGGCCCACAACACATATCGCTTGTGGGACCTGGCAGTAAGAAGACTCATCACCAGCCGGGATGTAACCTTTGACGAGAGGAAACCAGGCAAGGAGGAGATGCTTGATCCCACGGAAACTCCAAAACAGGGAGAGTGGTTGGTGCTGCTAGAGTCAGGAGATCAAGCTCCTGAAAACTGGCAAGTGGAGCCAGTGCGTCAGGCCGTGAAGAAGAGTGGTGTGCCAGGGGGAGCGGCTGCGCAGGCTGACGCAGCGGCGAGCTCCGACACAGAGTCGGAGACGTCCGAGGCCTCTGAGACCAGCTCGGAGGCCAGTGGCTCTTCAAAAGAGGAGAATTTAACTCCAGGGCAGCCGACACCAAAGGAGCAACAGCATGGCAAACATCCACTAGCAATGGAACGTCGCAGCACACGACAAAGAAAACAAACTCCAAAGTACGACGCTGACACTGGAAGCTGGACTGGACTGAGCTGGTCCTGTTTGGCTCAGGGAGAGCCGCTCACTGTGGCTGAAGCGCTGGCAAGGCCCGATGCGGCCAAGTGGAAGGAGGCGGTGGACAGCGAGCTCGCGTCCATCGAAGAAAATGGCACATGGGTGCTAGTGGACAGACCCGCTAACGCTCACGTGGTGGGCTCAAAGTGGGTGCTCAGGTCGAAGCGGAAGCAAGATAATAGCATCGACAAGTACAAGGCAAGGGTCGTGGCGAAAGGGTTCTCACAGCGCGCAGGGTCTGAGTACAAAGAGACCTTCGCACCGGTCGTCACGTTTGCCTCCATAAGGTCCCTGCTTGCTGTCGCAACCGCCAAAGACCTTGAGATCCACCAGATGGATGTGAAGACAGCCTTCCTTTATGGGAAGCTCGACAAGGAGGTGCTAATGGAGGTACCGGAAGGTGTCAAAGCACCCGAGGGTAAGGTGTGCAAGCTGGTGAAGGCGTTGTACGGGCTGAAACAAGCCCCACGGATCTGGTACAAGGAGATGGACAGCTTCATGGCTGATATCTCCTTCGCACATTGCAAGAATGACCCTAGCGTCTATGTGCGGGAGGACGAATGTGGCTCGCTTCTTGTGGCGTTGTACGTGGATGATCTTATCATGTGTTCTTCCTCGCAAGAGGCCCTCACGGACCTCAAGAAAAATCTGGCCAGCAGATTTAAGATGAAGGACATGGGACCTCTTGACTACTACCTCGGGATTGCTGTTCACCGCAGCCGCAAAATAGGCACCATCGAGCTCAACCAGACCAAGTACATCATGGACATCTTGAAGCGCTACTACATGGAGGACTGCAAGCCCGTCAGCACCCCCATGCCCTCCGACTGCAAGCTCTCCTCCTCCATGTCACCAAGCAACGAGGCAGACCGGCGGGAGATGCAAACCATTCCATACCAGTCCGCCATTGGAAGCCTCATGTATGCAATGGTGGGAGCACGACCTGACATTGCTTATGCAGTGGGTCAGGTGAGCAGGTTTGTGGCCAACCCTGGGCCAGAAAATTGGCATGTCTTGAAGCGGATTTTTTGCTACCTCAAAAAGAATCGGCACGTCGGACTTCGGTTTGGAGGTCTAGAAGGATCAGACTTGCTGCGACTGACATGCTACACTGACGCGAACTGGGGAGGACGGATTGATGACAGGAAGTCTACCTCACGGTTTGTCTGTCTTCTCAACGGTGGTGCGGTCTCGTGGGCAAGCAGGAAGCAGGACTGCGTCTCGCTTTCTACTGCTGAGGCGGAGTACATTGCACTCTCCGAAGTGTGCAAGGAAACACAGTGGCTTCGCAGTTTGCTTGACAAGATCAAGGCACCACAAGAGGAAGCAACGGTCATCCGCATCGACAACCAAAGTGCCATCGCTATGGCAGAGGACGACATGATCTCCCAGCGTATAAAGCACATCGATATTCAGTACCACTACTCACGTGACCTTATCGCCAAGGGTGTCGTGGAACTGGAGCACGTCACATCCAAGAAAATGCTTGCCGAATTCTTGACAAAGCTGCTAGACAGCGACTTGCATGTTGCAGGTGCTCGAGGAGTAGGCATGGTGGATGCAAGAGATGAGAACTAAAGACCAAGAAACTGAGATGCAGAAACACAACCTAGAGCTACAGGTTCATGCCGAAGAAAAAAAATACTACCACAGCAGGTGGCCTAAGGTGCAAGGGAGAGATTGTTGTTCTTCTATGCCCCATGGCCACTACTATGGCTTGACAGACAGGTTGGGCATGCACTGCTCCCTTGGAGTAAGTCCCCCAGACCTTGTTTGTGGTGCAAGTCCAAGCGAGACACCAGAAGTGTAGCGCAATGGATAGCATGTTGGACTTAGGGACAACAGGTCCTGCGATCGAGCCTTGATGTGCGTAGGAGGTTTTTTGACCTTCTAGCACAGGGGAAGTTTCTTAGACATTTCTCCATGCATGAGGAGAGTGCNCGGTCAGTGGATGCGCCAATTGGCGGACTGGTGAGGTGGTGTGGAGTGACCACCCCAAAAGTGTCACTACCCACACACCTTAGAAGCCAGGCCTAGGACTATATGTACCAGGCTCATTCCTCATTCTAATTACACAATCTGGCCTTAGATTCTCCTCACAGAGTTGTCCAACCAAGGAACAGTATAAAGGAGACACTGGTTGGTCTAAGCCCCAGGAGTTAGTCTTTGACTAGCACCTCGCGCGAAAGTGACCAAGTGTTAAGTGGACACAGTTGCTAGCAAGTGATTGCCTAGGAACTGCTCAGTGTGGAGCCGTGATCCTGAGGGTGATATCTTCTCCTAGCTGAAATGCTAGGAGCGGACGGCAGGTGCTATTGTGTCGGCCCTGTTTTCTAGTCCGTTTGCCTCAGGCCGGTTGACATGCACCTCGTTGCGGATGTACTCTGTGACCGTACCATAGGTAAGCTTGTCCTCTGCCTATCCTCCCAAGACTATGATGAGAGGGCTCCAACTGTCAGGAAGGGCCACGAGAAGGGCCATTGCCTACAGCTGCGTGTCGATCTTTCATCCCACATCATTGAAGTATGAGGCGAGCAAATCGATCTGCTGCATGGCAGTGATGACATCATCTCCCTCCTCTATTCTCAATGTCAGGAGTTGCCATTACAAAGATTTTGTTTGCCAACGACTTGGATTGATGGATGGCACAAAGTTTTTGCCAAGCTTCAGCTGCCAGCTTGTAGCCCTGGAAGTAACCCCACTGCAACTGGGCTTTCTCGGACATCAGCAGCATGGGCACCTCTGTGTTCTTATTTGTGAAGGCTCCCTTCTACGCTTCCGTCACCATCGCTTTGTGGAGGGCTTCCATTCCCTTTATGACCTCCAGCAGCCCCTTATGTGCGAGGTGCAGCTCGAAGTGCCACCTCCATAGCCCGTAGCCAGGGACTCCTGCATACTTTTGGATGGGTTGTGTATCCTTCTGTGCCATTTGCGCAGTCTTCAACTCTGGGACCTCAGAGCTTGACGGCGATGTTGTCCCTAACGACAGTCCCGTCCACCGCAAAAGTCGTGAGCGATTGTAGACTAGTCAGGGTCTTGGACCCATAACCCTTTTTCAGAAACTGGGGTGCGGTTCCAACGTGGCCCAATGGGTCTTCTCTGCTTACGGCTATCTTTTGTGCGGGTGGTTCTGAGTCCAAGCATTAGCTTTCTGGTCGCCTCACGCTATGTTTCCGGAAGTTGAAGACAAGTGCGAGACATTCCCTTTTGCAAAGGGAAGAACGTGATTTTAAATTAGTTTTGGACATGGACATGATCTGAACATTTGTAGGGCTAGTCATGAGCTCTCCAACGCACCAAACCGTGCACGATTTGAATCACTGTAGCTCCCGCTATGTCAGCCGAACCGTAGCACCCCAAATCAGCCGCTCAGTTGGCGGCGCGCACCATGTCACCCGCCGAGGCACCCTCACACATTAAGGACCCATCAAAATGTCATTCCGGAGGCGCAGATGTCCCTACGCGTAGTGGCGGCGCCCCTTGCACCTTTGGAGTCTGTTTCGATGAGTTAATCATTGAGTTTGGTGATGGGGACTGATGTGGGTCGAAACCTGTTCGCGGACCTTCAGTCGGAATTTTGATTAAGTCCCCGAGGAACAAACTGTACTACTGAGTTTTGGACTCCGAGCCAGGATTTTGGCTAAGTCCCTCAATAACAAACTGCACTCCTGAAATCCGACGGATCATCCACCGGATGCCTTGGGAGATCTTCCGGAGAAAAATCCCCAGATAGCATTTTGTTACTCGTTCAGGTAAATCATTCACTAGAAGTCGAACCGCGGCCGACTCCCAGAGCGACATGCACACCCCAGCTTTGGAAGCCCATATCTCCCTCGTTACTAGTCTGATTCCAGTGAAACACCTTCCATCGAATTCAGCAACTTGTCAAAATTCAGGGGCAATCCTTCATTTTAGGATCCGAGCAATAATCAAGTCACCAGATCTGTCGAAGATGAGTTTTCTCTCTCTGGCAGCTCGTCGGTGCCTCCCAGTGCCGCACTTTGGCATGCAGAGGAGCAATCTTCAACAAGTTTGGCTGGAGAACACCTGCAGCAAGGCCAAGTGCATTTGACATCTGGCAATAATCTGCTGGTCTGGGCTGGGGCTGAGGGCGGGTCAGAAGGACGAGCGAACACAAAACAATCGGGAGAGGGTGTCAGAACAATGCAGAATGTAAAGCGAGTGATGGTAGAAGCAGATAGAATCAACAAAAGATGCGGAAGCACGGGCAGATGACAAAAGCAAGGAGTTGTAAATGAGTCCTGAGAGTGTGGCAGAAATGAAAGAGAAAGACGTAGACCTTGAGGTAGATTGCCGGAGTTGAGAGTACACAGAAGTACGGAGATAGAAAGTTGATGGCAGAGAGACAGTCTTGATGTTACGAGAAGAGCTGAGCGGAGGAGCGAGAGTGACAAAGTAAAGAGGTGCAGAAGTGAGAGCCAAGATTGGATGGTGAAGGATGAGTGGAGACATCGCGGCGAAGCCATGTAACCGAAGGCGAACATGATGAAAAGTCTATTCTGTGTTAACTTCAAGGAAATGAACATCCTCGGTATCTTCAAGAAGAACAGGGCAAAGCAGCAATAGCAACGGCTTCTTTCCGCTAGCCGGATGCAGGTAAAACATGTCACATGATTAGAGGTGCTTGAAACTCAGTCAAATGGTCAGATGACCAAAGAGCCATTTGGTCAAGCTGGTCCTGATTGGACTTGAACCGTTATCCCGGAGCTCAGATTTTTCCAAGGGGTAGGAGCGGTGAGCTTGGTTTTTATTTCTTTCCAACACTCCCCCTGAACTAAACTCCTTGTGTAGTACTTATTTGCTTGGTGAATCATCCTCCAAGGAGACCACAGGGGGAACATCTTCAGGCCTTCTTCTCGGAGGTGGAGGTCTTGGAAGGCAAGGTATGGGAGTAGAGGCTGAAGTTTCATGTGCCACTAGGCCTTGCAGTGATGGGGGCCAAAGCACGGGATCATTGAGTGGTCTGGGTCTCCCTCTTGCACATTTACCTCCAATGCCGTGAATGATTCTCCTGATGGAGTATCGATGGAACTGAATGATGCATTGGAATACTTGATCACTGGTAATGTAGCGAAGAGCTCGGGCCTCATGTGCCACATTGAACTAATCCGAGTAAGTGTGGTCATGGCGGTGAGCAAAGGGTGTACCGGTCCTTGGGAGTCTCGTTCATTGCTTATGAGGTAGTGATAGGAGAAATCACACACACTAATGTTGATGGTGCTGGATCTTAGAGCATCATTCCAGGTGTTGAATTTGGAGGTGTCTTCATTATCAATGAAGAGTAGAGGGAGATGTTGTGCAAGGCCTATGGTAGGACACGGAGCAGCGTGGTTTGGGGGCTCTGGTCTTACAAACATGGTGTGTTTACATGACCTTATACTGCTTTGTTATGTGAGTGGTGTGAAGAGTGTTGCCATGACGCCACACACAGAGAGATTTCTGCCACAACTAATCCTCTGTGTCCACGTGAGAGCATGTTGGGTAGCTGCCAAGGAGGTCCTTGTTTCCTGCAGACTAATTGCCTCCTTGACAGCTTCCGTTCATGCAGCTGCTGGCTTGGCTCATAGCTTTATGTTACGGGCAGGGAGGATGATGAATGTGAGGTTGCTCTGAGTTGTGGAACAGCGGATGAATGAAGGTGATGTTGGGTGAGGTGATGATGATAAACACAGGGGTAAGCCTCGTGTGCAATGATGATGATGATGATGTCGGTCACGGAGGCAGGTTCCTATGAGATTGGAGGTGAACCAGGAAAATCCTCTTGTCAAAAGCAGAAACTAATGGTGGCAGATGCGTTGATAATGAGGATGCTGGGCACAAGGGCGGACCACGTGCGCGAGGAAGTAGAGACGTAAAGGTGCGGCAAGGGGAGGGGGGCAAAGGCCAATGCACCGTGAAAAAATCAGCTGCCAGCGTGGGTACAGGCCGCTGCAAGATTGGCAGCGTCCTCGTGCAGGTCTATGTGCTGGAGGCAGATGTTGAATTTGATGATGAAGGCTGAGGATGACTTCTGTTGAGGAAATCTGGGCGCAGGGTGTTGGCTCTAGTGGGTGTGGAGGCACCCTCAAGGATGCCTAGCTCTCACTGAAGCACGTTACCAGTGTTTGGGCAGCCAATGGACACCAATGGTGAAGAGTGTGGAGCACAAGGATCACGGATGTGATTGGACAGAACACGTCGCATTCAGTAGATCTGAATCGAAACACGTTTTTGTTAGTTAGCATAGTGAGATTACATCAGATCCTTATAGCCTGTGATCTAAGCTTTCCAACGCATCCAAGCACGCCCAAAACGGAGCAGTAGAGCCCCTGCTACGGCCGTC
>SZWC01028769.1:10352-23492 GCA_023375785.1 Penium margaritaceum
AAGTAACCCTTGGTGGAGCCGCCCACCTGGCCTTGCACTCTAGGCAACGGGAGGCGCTTCAACGATGACCCGTCGAAGCGCCTTTCTTCGCCCAGAAGTCAACAATAAGTTCATCCTGGTCAAGGAGGTCCTTATGGTCACCTCATTCATGCCCCTGGTGCATTTGGAGGCCATTAGGAATGAGCTCCGATCCCTGGCGGTGGAATATCCCGCCACCCATGGCGGGTACCAGATTCCACCCACCCAACACCCGTTTTTCGGGCTAGGCTAACTTTCTCAATACTCACTCAAATCGAGCGATTCAAAGCTCGATCCTGCATGGAAAAATCCAAGAAATCCAAATTGAAAGTCAGATCAAGTGTTCGACCACTCCTCAGTGGTCGAACCAGGGAGTACGATCAACGGCACTCATGGTAAGGGGCACACCATGTCAACAATCTCCCCCTTGCACCGCAGCCTTGATGCCCTGTCCTTGAACATCTGCCATGCTCTGCTGCCCGGCCAAGCTGCCACTGTGAGCAACTCTCCTTAGCTGCCCTCCACCAATCACAACACATAGCGGCGGATGCCTTGCTCCATGCTGTCGTCACTTGTGCCCCCGTACAGGACTTGACAGCACCCTCATGGCCTGCCTTGTGACCCTTGTTGTCTTGGTATTGCTGCTTGCCGCGGCAGTCGGCCACCTCCCTGAGATGACCTGGGAGTACTTGTCTCCTCGCTGGACTGCTCCCTCTCACATGGGAGACCCGCAACCCTTTGCGGGGTCCTCCCACGTCTTCAGAGACCTTGGACTCCCTTTTGAGTCCTCAAGCGCCTCCGAGTGTGCCTTGGGTATTGTTGTGTTTTTAGCACCCTTGGCACCTTGCAAACTTGGCCCAGCGTGCTGCACACCTCCCCCACCTTGCTGTAGTGCTTCCTTGGTACTGATCTTGGCCCTTGATGACACCGCCTCTGCGCGTGCTGTTTTGACCAAGATGTTGCCGCCTGCACTGCCAGCTTTGGCTTTCCCTTTGTTGCAACCAGCCTCGCGGGATCCGTGGTGCTGCAGCTACGACTGCTCCTTAAGCCGCCGCCTACGCTGCTGTCATTGTCTCGCTGCACGTCCCAAACGTGCATGCCTCTCCCCCTTGGGGAGGGCTTCCGGTGCCTGTCCTTTGGTCTCGGCTCCCTTACCGCACTCCTCATGCATAGCCTCCCCCTCTTTGGGAGAAGTTGGAGAACCGGAGATCCCACTCCTTTCTCCCAACCTATGCATGTTGCATGGTTCATCCATCTCATTTGCAGATTCCGGAGATGCCGGCCTGCACGTCGCACCCTCCGTTCCATACCCGTTGAGTGCTTTTCCTCCTCCTTGAGGACTTGGAGCCACCAACGCCTTGACCGCACCTTGCGGCTTGGTCCTTTGCTTAGCCGCTCGAAGCATGTTTTGCTCCGATGGAGAGCTCAGCCACTTACTACCGCTCTCCCCTTGTTGCACAGCCCTCCGGAGCACCTCCGCCGACTTTTGTTGCGGTGCACCCACTGCCCGGTCTTCCGTCGCGCGGTGCTCTAGGTCCTGGCCCGCTAATGCACCGAGCCGCCTTGGCTCACTTTGAGGACCTGCCCTCACGGCGTCCTCAATCTGTTGCGTGGTCCTCCAAGCCGCCACCGACGCCTCCTCTTGAGACTTGATGGCACCTTTTGTGCCCTCCTTGTGGCCCCGGTTCACCACCTCTGTAGCCCGGAGCGCGTTTTTCTCGGGTTGAGAGTGCGGCCCTTTACCGCCACTCTCCTTCTTCTCAGTCCGTGAGGCGGAGCCCTATGCACGCGACTTGCCGGCACCCCGTGCCAAAACTTGAGCGGCCACATTTTGGCCCTCAAATTGCTGCCATAGCTGCTCCCCTTCTGCTGAGGTGTGGAGCCCCTTGTGCTCCCCTTGAAGACGCGCCTCCTTGCCGTCTTGCTGCATGGTCGTCCTTGCAGCCATCACCGCTCCCGCATGGAACTCGGCAGCGCCCGTTTGGCCTACCTTGTGGCTCTGGTTCACCATTCTTGCGGCACTGGACCCTTTTTGCCCATTAGGAGAGCAAGGCCGCCTGCCGTTGATGCTCTCCCTTGGCTGGTCTACCACGTGGACCACTTCTTTTGCCTCCCTTGGAGACTGTGCACCCATCACCCGGTGTCCCGTTGCATGGCGTGCCTTTTGGTCCAGATCTCCCGACCCAGCCTGGATGGTACCCTCCATACCACCCACTGCACCCTTAGGTTGCCCCTTCTTGGATGCAGCTGCAACCGCTTCCTTGCTTCGACGGCTGTCCACGTCGTAGTCACAGCTCCTCCTCGTGAGGACGTCGGCACGTATCCGGTACACACCTCTTTTGTGTGCACCATGTGCCACGACATGTCCACTGCCCTCCTCTTTTAGGAGACAGCCCTTCCTTGTGAAGGTCACTTCGAGTCCCTCCTAACCAGGTGACTCACGGACAGCACCTCTGACGCCAGGTCAGGCGGTTCAAGCCTCCTCGCCGCAGCGCCCTTCTTCCTGACCGACTCATCCACCTGCTTTTTGCCTCCTCGGAACACATCACCTCCATTGTGATGTATGGCGGCAACCCTTGTTTGTTGCTTCACCTTCTGCTCCCCCTTGGAGGTTGTGGAGGTTGCATGCCCACGGCATGCCTCGTGGTCCCCGACCACATCAGCTCCCGTAGCATGGAGCTGATCACTGCTGCATGGCGTGTCGACAATTGCTTCGGCCTGCCGTCCTCTCCGGACAGACTTGTCGGAGTCCACGGTTTCCGCTGTGCACGTCGCCTTCCAATGGCCCTACTGGCCACACTTGTAGCAGGCTCCCTTTTGGGGCCTGTTGGAGCCTCCTTGCTCCAAACACGCTAGCTGCTTGCCCGCCTCAGGTTGTGCCATCTTAGCCCCCTTCATGGAGTGGGCGACTGCTATGTTGGTCTGCTGCCCTTCTGCCACCTCTGTGGCCAGATTTGCAGCTCCCCTTGTGCAGTCCCTTCTCCAATGGCCCTCTTGGCCACACCGATGGCACTCTCCCTTCTTGGTGCAGCGTGGACGCATCCCTTCCTCCCCTTCATCTCCCTCTCCTCCTTGAGAGCGGACGATCAAGGCTGATGCTACGAGCGCTTTCCCTTGCTCCGCCACGGTGGCTTTGGTCCACCGGTCGCACACCACTTGTGCCGCCTCTTCGAACGTCAGCATTTTGTCCCGTAGATCACCATCGCTGGTGATCGTAGTGGCCCAGCTGTTAGGAAGGGCCAGGAGGAGCGCTGCTACTTGCAATGGGAGTCGATGGCCCATCCCGCCTGATGACAGCGGGACACCATCGACTTGACCTCTTGCGCGAGCTCCGACGGGCTGGTCTCCTCATCGGCTTGGAGGGTGAAAAGCCGCTTGATGAGGAGGAGACATTGCTGAAGACACGACGGGTCGTGTGCGTTGCAGAGCCATGCCCAAGACTCCGTGGCCTTCGTGCATCCTTGGACATGCGCGCGTTGTGCCGGGCACAACGCAGTTGCGATCAGAGCAAGCGCCTCGTTGTTGCGCTTCTCGAACGCCTCCACCTCCTCGGCCATCGCGGACGCCGCAGGAGCTCTCTCTTCACCTCTGACCAGCTCAAGCAGTCCCTTGTCATCAAGATAGACCTCCATGGTCCACCTCCACTAGGGGAAGTCCCTCCCGTCAGGCGAGAGGACGTCTATACTGCTCTCTTGCTCGGTCGTTGCCATGGCGTGCAGCGGTAGCGTGAAAGATGATGAGCTAGGGTCCTTCTAGGCACTTGGGCCCATAACCCTTTGTTGGCTCTAGTGGGTTTTGAGGCACCCTCAAGGATTCCTAGCTCTCACTGAAGCACGCTACCAGTGTTTGGGCAGCCAATGGACACCAATGGTGAAGAGTATGGAGCACAAGTATCACGGATGTCAGTGGACAGAACACGTCGCATTCAGTAGATCTGAATCGAAACACGTTTTTGTTACTTAGCATAGTGAGATTACATCAGATCCTTATAGCCTGTGATCTAAGCTTTCCAACGCATCCAAGCACGCCCAAAACGGAGCAGTAGAGCCCCTGCTACGGCCGTCGAAGTAACCCTTGGTGGAGCCGCCCACCTGGCCTTGCACTCTAGGCAACGGGAGGCGCTTCGACGATGACCCGTCGAGGCGCCTTTCTTCGTTCAGAAGTCAACAAGAAGTTCATCCTGGTCAAGGAGGTCCTTATGGTCACCTCATTCATGCCCTTGGTGAATTTGGAGGCCATTAGGAATGAACTCGGATCCCTGGCGGTGGAATATCCCGCCACCCATGGCGGGTACCAAATTCCACCCACCCAACACCCGCTTTTCGGGCTAGGCTAACTTTCTGAATACTCACTCAAATTGAGCAATTCAAATCTCGATCCTGCATAGAAAAATCCAAGGAATCCAAATCTAAAGTCAGATCAGGTGTTTGACCACTCTTCAGGGGTCGAACCAGGGAGTACGATCAACGGCACTCATGGCAAGGGGCACACCATGTCAACATAGGGGTGAGCCACGTGCACTAATAAGGGGAAGATATGGGCACAAGTTGCCGCAAGATTTGCAGTTCAACTGGGCCGACCCTTTGCCGAACAGAAGAAGATGATTGCGGATGATTGCAGAAAATTAACTTGATGAGCTAGGCACAGGAACAAACCAAGTGCGCTAATTGATGATGATTGATGACGATTGATGATGGTAATGATGATGAAGATAAGGAAGCTGAAGGTGGTAAAGTAGGATGCAGCTCATGATGAAAATACCACAAGGTTGGTCATGAGGAAAGCAACAGATGAGGAGAAGAAGATGAAGGAGTAGATGAAGGTGATGTGACGGATGTGATTAGTGGGAGAATGTTGAGGAAGTAGGGGGTTCCGCCGGTGTCAAAGGAGTGACGACTTGTGCCACCAGCTAGCACGAGACCAAAGAGCGTTACTGGTGGCGTCTGATGCCTTGAAACCGAGGGAAGACTCTACTTCAGCAGAGGATAAGCAAGAGGAGGAGATGTTGAGGAAGCATGAACATTTGGTGATGGCAGTGGAGTGATGACTTGTGGCCCCAGTTTACTCAACACCAACAAGCAGGGCAACTGGTAGTGTCTGATGCCCTGACACCGAGTGGTTTCCTGCTTCTGCCGCTTAGTGCAAGAGGGTGGCCCGAGAAGATGATAGAGAGAGTAGGAGGAGAAGATGACAGAAGTAACATTGAGGCAGATGAGGCAAATGAGGTAGGATGGGACAGATGTAGCGGGTGGTGGAAGACAAGATATCGAGGGTGCTGTGGGAGGCGGAGGAGCTTACGGAGAGGTAACCGTGCTACACAATGATGAGATCCAGGAGGAGCGGCGGAGGAGGAGCGGAAGTGTGAGATCTGCAAAGGAAGTAGTTAAGCGGAAGACAATACAGGAGGACAAGAGCAAGGCGCAAAGACGACAGGAATCTTTGAGAAAGGTGGTGATAGAGGGCGACTTGAGGGCTACTGTTAGCTTTTGGTGGTGGACAAGGCCGGATGTTGCCACGGGCGTGTGATTGGATGCAAGATTTATCACGGGGATGAATGCTGCCAAAGCTTGAGGAGTGATTGAGGCAATGCGATGCTGCTGATGTCAGCATTTGATGAAGCATTGGGAGAGGATAATGAGAGCGGATGCGTCAAGGACCGGAGGTCACAAACCAACACGTGCAGATGAAAGGAGAGACCAAGCCCTTTGATCAGCATTGCAACTGAGGAGGTGGAGCAGAGCTTGCGGAGATGATGTAGGTGGCGGAAACAGTGGCAGACGGTGGCAGAGGAGGTGCTGATGATAGGAGGCAGCACAGGGGATGGCGACGCGAAGGCTTGATCAATGGAAAGCAAGCGATGTAGCCTCAAGCTTTGATACCATGTCAGAATAATGTAGAGAGCAAAGCGAGTGATGGTGGAAGCAGGTAGAAGAAGGAAAATATGTGGAAGCAAGGACAGATGACAAAAGCAGAGAGCTGTGAATGAGTATGGAGGGTTAGGTGGAAATACAGGAGAAGAGACATAGATTTTGAGGTAGATTGCCAGAATTAAGAGTAGAAAGAAACACAGAGAGAGAAAGTTGATGGAGGAGACGTGTTTTTCATGTTGTGAGCAGAGCTGAGTGGAGGAGAAAGAGTGAAGAAGCAAAGAGTTGCAGGAGTGAGAGCCCATATTGGATGTTGAAAGATGAGTGAGCAAGAGGTGAGCCGAGCGGAGACACGACGACATGACAATACAGCTTCTCGGACTTGAGAACACTCCAAAACAGGAAGAGCGGCTCATTCTTCTTGAGAAGGGAGACAAAGCACCAGCACAATGGCATGGGCTGGGTACTACAACAGGGAAATGAGCTGAATAAGATGAGTCGGAGTAATCAGAATCCAAGTCCAACGTATCTGATCCTTCAGACCATGAGGAGGATGCCTCTCCCATCATCAACGACAAAACATAATTCCAGCCTCTACATCATCAGTAACAGCCAGCAAGTCCAAGGAGTAGTTCATGTCTCAAAGTTCCTCGGCAGCATTACAAAGTAGATAGGGATGAATGGACAGGATTCAACTATTTTTTCTTGGTTCAAGAAGAGCCAAAGTTTGTCGCAGAGCCACTCATGCGACCTGACAAAACTGAGTGGTATGAAGCAATTTGCAGTGAACTCAGCTCCATCAAAGATAATGGGACATGGGTGCTGGTAGATAGACCTATCGGCGCTCACATTGTGGGGTCCAAGTGGGTGTTGAAAGTAAAAAGGAAAAAGGATGGAAAGATATACAAGTACAAGGCATGTGTGGTAGCAAAGGGGTTCTCTCAACAGCCTGGCGCAGAGTAAGATGCAACCTTTGCTCCCGTTTTGACATTCGCCTCCATCCGGTCAATGCTCACCATTGCAGCTGTTGAGAACACAGAGTTCCACTAGATGGATGTCAAGACAGCCTTTCTTTATGGAAAACTTGACAAGGAGGTGCTGATAGAGGTTCTAGAGGGGGTTGATGCTTCTGAGGGTAAGGTGTACAGATTGGTGAAGGTGCTTTATGGGCTGAAACAAGTGCCAAGACTTTGGTACCAGGAGATGGATACATTCATACACTGTGACAATGACCCTAGCATATACGTGCATGAGTGCGACAAAGGAACTATGTTGGGCACCTTGTACGTCGATGACCTGATTCTATGATCTTCTTCAATGCAGGTGCTAGACGATCTCAAGGGGAAGTTGAGCAGTAGATTCAAGGTGAAGGACATGGGTCCTCTTTACTTCTACCTTAGAATTTCCATTAAGTATGAAAGAGCAGCAGGTACCATTAGTCTGAACCAGACAAAATACATTGACTCCATCCTCAAACGATATGACGTGGCATATTGCAAGCCTGCCAGCACACCCATGAGCACAGAGGGCAAGCTCTCCACCTCCATGTTCCCATCTAATGAAGCAGAAAAAAGCTGACATGCTGGGCATCCCATACTAGTCTGCACTGGACAGTTTGCTGTATGCCATGGTTGCCATCCAACCAGATGTAGCCCATTCTGTTGGGCAAGTGAGCCAGTTTGTGGTCAATCATGGTCTACTGCAGTGGCAGGTAGTTATGCGCACCAGGTGCTACCTTAAGGGGATGGGACATGTGGGACTCCAGTTTGGAGGCATCTCTGGATCCGCATCATTCCTTCTCATTTCCTACACTGATGCTGATTGGGGAGGAAATATTGAAGACATAAATTCTACGTCCGGCTTCATGTGTATGCTGAATGAAGGTGTTGTCAGTTGGGCGAGTCGCAAGTAGGAATGTGTCTCTCTGTTAACAGCTAAAGCTGAGTACATCGCCTTGGCTGAGGTTTGTAAAGAGGTGCAGTGGGTGTGCAGCTTGCTATCTGAGATGAAGGCACCATAGGCAACGACAACCGTTGTCAAGATTGACAACATGAGCAAGATTGACATGTCCAAGAACCCAGTCCTTTCCAGGTGCACAAAGCACACATAGATCTGCTACCACTATGCTCGGGACTTGGTCTACGAGCAGAAAGTGGAGCTCGGGTATGTCGGTACCAAGCTGAACCAGGCCAACATTCTTACAAAGCCACTGGAAAAGGATCTCCACCACGCGGGCAGGCAAGGTATCGACATGGTCAATGCAAGTGATGAAGAATTATGATGGAAGCTAATGCAAGGTGTAAGAGAGATATTTAAGGGTGCACACATATCCTGGGCTCCGCGGTACCCTACCCATGAATCCGGATCCAGATCAAGATTCGCGGTTCCGGATCCAGGATTGTGGATCCGGCTTGTATCTGCGGATCCTGACCCGGATCCTACGGCAGAGGGGGGGGGGGTCAAAAAGCCTTACTAATCGTCTGGCTCAAGTCATCCGTGTGGCACACTCATTTGCACATTCGAAATCGAACAGCTGAGTAGCACACCAAATTTTGGACCGGCAAACTATATGGCGACACGTCCATCTGGCTGGCACATGCATCATGCATGTCAGCCGCAGAAAACCTATCAAGTCGCCAGCCTGGAGATGGCGACTTGACATTTCATTGGTCTCATATCTTCTTATGTGTTGACTGACCAACCACCTGTAGCCCCACAATATCATCAGCACCATGTGTGGCCGGATGTTATTTGGGCAAAGGCAGCCGTCGATGCACATCGTCAAATCGTTGGTGGTCCGCAACAGCGCAACCCATCTGTTGTTGCATTGCCACGCTATTCAGAAGCACAACACCTTAATGTGCATCGTCTTCCTCGACGTCCAGCAGCTCCGTTTCCTGTGACTAGCCGTCATGGCCGAAGACGACACCACCCGTCCCGCTGATGAAGACGACCTGCTTGAGGAGGAAGACGATGATGAAGACGAAGAGGAGGGTGCCGTCGGTGACAAGCGCAAACGATGGGGAGAGAACTCCCTCATCTGGGGGTCCTTCAAAAAATTAGGTTTCGGTCCACCTGCGTGTGGCATGTGCTACCACTGCACGAAGGACCCAGCCAAACCTGTCAGCCTATCAGCCAAGAACGGCACCACCGGCGCACTGTGGAACCACATGCGCCTCATCCACAGAGACAAGTGGCGGCAGCTGAAAGCCGCTGTTGCTGCCAACAAGCTTCAGGAGGCGAGAAGTGCGGTGGTGGATGCTGATGGCGGAGAAGCAGCTGCTCCAGAAGACAACCCAATCGCGCGCGGTGTGGTGGGGGTTGGCTACATCTTCAACAAGAAGTTTTTTCACTGCATGTTGTGGAAGCATGCAGTGGACAAAAACCTTTCGTTTTTGTCCATGGAGAGCTTCTGGCTTGCCAAGGAGTTTGCGCACGCCAACCCCGCAGCAGCCATTCCTGGCCGCATGACAGTCGTCCGCAACATCAGCGTCGGTGCTAAGGCGTTCCGTGAGCGCATCAAGAAGCAGCTGGCAGCAGTCAAGTCAGCCATATCCTTCACAAACGACGGCTGGAAGGCATGCAACAACGTCAAGTACCTAGGAGTGACGGCGCACTGGATCGACACCGACTACGAAGTGCGCGCCATCGCCATCGCCTTCCTGGCCATCAAGGGTGGGGCAACAGCCGACAACCTCTTCCACCTGCTGAAAGCAGCACTGCAGCAGTGGGAACTGTGGGACAGAGTGTTCTGTCTCACCATGGACAACGAGAGTACAAATGACTCCCTCGTGGACAACCACATGGTCCCCAGGAACGACAGCTTCGACAAGGCCGGGCACATCAGGTGCCTCGGCCATGTGATGAACCTTGCCGTGGGCGACTTGTTGAAGCAGCCGCGCGTGATGGCCATCATTCAGCAGGTTCGGGCCATTGCGGTGTTCGTGACACGGACGCCAACACGTGAAGAGTCGTTGCAGCAAGCCGTTGAAGCAGCGGGACTGACGTACAAATCCCTCCACCTGGACACCGAGACCAGGTGGAACAGCGCTTTGGACATGTGTGAGCGAGTCATAGCTGTGCGTTCCGTGCTTGAAGAGTGGCTGGATCTGTATGGCAGGGATGGCGCACACCTCAAACCAACCTTAGAGGACTGGGAACTGATCGCGCTCGTTACTGTCATCGTGAAGCCCTACAAGGGCTTCACGGATGACATTTCCGGGTCGTCGTATCCCACCCTCTCCCTTGACATTCCCTTCTACTCTTCCCTCCTCGACAAGATGCAGAGCTGGGTGGTGAAAGCCGTGGCAGCAGAGCGCAAGAGCAAGCGCCGAGGACAAGCTGGCCGTCTGGACTGCAAGGAACAGCTGCTGGTCGAGCTGAAGGAGGGCATGACGTCCAGCATCGCCAAGCTGGACAAGTACGCAAAGTTGTGCACTGACCGCCACGTGTTGGCAACCGCCCTCGACCCACTGTTCCGCCTGCATTTCTACGCAAACGTCCATCCCAAGGTTGGCATCGCCAGCCCAGCAGAGCTACACGTGAAGGTGGTGGAGTTGCTTCGGCCGTACTACTTGCGGGTGGAGCTATGCAAAGCGGCAGAGGAGGCTGCCGCAGCAGTGGCTGCAGCTGGCAATGCCAGCGGTCTACAGCAGCTCCAGCTTCAGACAGACTCTGAAGCTGCTGCATCCACGACTACAGCAGCTGCAACATCAGGTAACCCATAATTCTGTCTAGTCATGTTTCAGAGAACGGCTTTGTTTTTGCCAAAGACTAACCTAAGGTCTGTTTCTACTGCAGCAGTGACAACACCCGGCACAGCCAGCACCCCGCAGCCTTGGCGCAGCTCAAGACTTGCGTCTGAGCCGGACGTCATGGAGGCCGCACTGGAAGATGCCGGCGCCGATATGTTCGTGGAGCCGAGCATAGTGCCCACCTCACAGGCTGCACCCTCCAGTTTGGAGGTGGAGGTGGACACCTGGGCGAAGGACGAGAAGAAGCCCTGCAAGTGCAAGATCCTTATGTACTTGCGCAAGTACGAGAAGAAGTACCGGACATTCCACCTCGCAGCACTGGACCTCCTAGCAGTTCCAGCCACGAGCACGCCCTCTGAAAGGCTTTTTTTTCTGGGCCGCCACATCATCACTGACTTCAGGCAGTCTCTGGTAGACCTCACAGTAGAGAACCTCATGCTGCTGAAGTCATGGATCAATGATCCAACCCTGTGAACTTCCCCGTAGCACCTACTGGAGAAGTAGCACCATAGTTGGTAGCTGAGGAGGCATGGGTGAATGCACGTCGTCGTGGTCATCTAGCTCTTGAGAAAGAGCTGGAAGAAGAGGGAGAAGATGATGGTGAAGATGAGGGTACAGATGGGGAGGAAGGTGAGGGTGCAGGTGAAAGTGGGGGGGTGGTGACCTGAACATGCTTAGACCTGGACTCGACTTTACTTCCATGATGACATGTTGACGACAGTTCACTGTCAAGTACATAGTTAGTGTGCTTCATTGGGAACATTTTACCATGAATGTGTGAATGAATGTCTTCCATGAACATGTCTTTGAATGTACGACATGTGGAAAAAAGTTCAATGTTACCACTCAGTCCACTGTCTGAAAAAGAACTGTGAAACTCATGGTACATATATAATGCATAGTACATGTCTCTGCAGATCCGGATCCAGGATTCGTGGATATAGGGATCCGTGAATCCAAGGATCCGTTACCCCGGTTCCAGATCTAGGTGCAGGACCCATCGCACGGATCCGGATCCCTCTGAATCTCCGCGGATAGGAACCGTGTGCAGCCTTAGAGATATTTGTTGGATTTTTTTCCCCCTTGTTTAGTGTTGTGGGATGGATCAGGAATGCTTTGCCCCTTGTGTAGGTATGATCCCTGGATCCGTTGTAGTATGAATCAAATATACTCTGTCTCATTTGAGACATGACATGTGAGTACACCATGTGGGTGAGTGGTTAACTTGGCCATTTTGTTGATTTGGCCAAGTGAGAGGTCATGAGATGGATCATGGCCCAATGCAAATCTTGGTTGCCATGGAAGCTTCCAAGAAAGAAATTCCGTAGCAACTTGGAAGCTACATGGTTGGTCTGTCACTTTGACACTAGGATGCTTATGTGTCAAGCCCACAACACAAGTCTATTGGTGATGTGGCTGGGTCGGGCCACTTTCCAGGAATGTGCTTTTGAGTTCTAGGACTGGAGACACAGCCATAAAATGACGTGTCTTGCATGCTGATCAATTCACCCTTGCTTGATTCCCTCTTGCGCATTGACGAATTGAGCTCTTCTTGAGGTATAATGCTAAGAAGTTAGTACTCTTGAAGGTGAAGTGTATGCCTGATTAAGTTTGGGGTGCATGATACATGCTTGCAAAGGAAGAAGGTGTAAAAAACTTTGTGACATTTTGGTTTTGTGGCTTCTCTACCAGAGTTGGCTAGCTCAACAGCTCACATAATCAAGTGATTGCTTGGAGCTTGCTTGCTCCATACTTCACCAAGAAAAGTGCCATTTTTCTCATTTTAATTGAAACAACTTCTCATGAATTTGTTCAGAGAATCAACAAAGCTTATGAGACTCTTGTACATTACCATTTTGACATCAAACATCATGAAACTCTTGTACGTTGTCATTTTTGTTATGAATAGTATTGTTTAAGGGTAATTACACATTTATATGCAATGTAAAATGTTCTTTGGGTTGAACAGAATAATCCATATATAAAAACAGTCCATGTACTAATAGTTCACTTAGGATTGTAGGTTGTATATTGCCAAGAAACACAATAAGCATTGTGTCCAATGAGTATGGCAACTGCTTTATGCACTGATTTCACCCAGGATGGAACTCACTCAAGCAGCCTTTTACTTCAAGTGAAGGCATATCAAACATAAATAGAGAGTATACACGGAAATCCTGCAATGAAGTTGAGTCCTTTGTACATAGCTTGCTTAAGCTTGTACAGAATAGTCCATCTATGGAAAGCATTCACTTTCTTTTAGATTGTGTTTCTCTAAGTAACACAGTTTAAATCGTGTCTACAGAGTATGGCACTGCTTCGTGCACTGATGTCCCACATGACGGAACTCATTCAAACAGCCTATCAGTGAAAGTGAAGGCATAGCAAACATAAGTAGAGCATATGAAAGGAAATCTTGCAATGATATTGAATCTGTAATCTGCTTACACCACACCATGTTTATTGAATCTTTGTCCCCCCCATTCCCATTCCCAGGCCCC
>SZWC01028771.1:7422-18401 GCA_023375785.1 Penium margaritaceum
CTGTTGGGGGCAGGGAGGGGCTAGCTGGGGGGAGGGGGAGGGTGCGGCTGAGTGGGTGGAAGGGGCGGTTGTGAGCAGGGCTAAAAAAATCGCCATTTAATTCACCTAAAATAGCGAAAAATTCGCTCAGCGAATTTTAGCGAATTTTGTAAGCGAATTCTATTTCCAAAAATTCTACATTTTGTGAATCATGTTCCCAGATCCCCCAGAACTGATTCTAGAATTTCCTTACAGTGAGAGGAGACCGAAATTCACTCTGTCCTTCAAACTTTGAAGGAGGTGGTACTTGAATTTTTTACTTTCATTTGTATGTACAACGTCATGAGCATCAAGACCTAGGACCATTGACAAAGGGTGGAAGGTGTGGGAACACTACACTTGTATTTTTAGACTACTTGGATTTTTTATTTTTTTTGGAACCCTGGCTCAAAAATTCAGCGTTTAATTCAATCTTTCGCTCAGTATATCGCTATTTGATCTAATAGCAAAAAATTCGCTGAGAGAATTTTTTGAGCCCTGGTTGTGACAGAGGAGGGGGGGGCTGAGGTGGGGGATGGGTCGGCTGAGGGGCGAGAGGGGGGAGATATGAGTGGGGAGGGGAAGGATGTGGGTGGCGAGGGAGAAGATGAGGGGGCGGCTGAGGCAGAGGGACGGATCAGGGAGTGGAGGGGGGGGGGGGGGGNGAGGGGTTGGCCGAGGGTGGGGTGGATGGGTTTTGGGGATGGGGGGGAAGGGGCGGAAGATGAGGAGGTGGATGGGGGGTATGGAGGGGCAGCTGAGGGTGGGGTGGGAGGGTGAAGGTGGGGAACCGGAGGATGGGGGAGGGGGGATGAGGGTTGCGGGGTGGGGGGTGGGGGAGGGCTGCCGGCGTCGGCCTCCTCGAGCTTGCCGCGATGGAGAGTGCGGGCGACAACGACAATGACAACGACTGTGACATGTCGTCATTTGCGCTCCCGTCGTAAGTGAAGAAGGGCCGCCTCAGCGACACATCGGAGGCGGGCAACAACGCCAAGAATGCGGTGGATCTCACTGATGATGACGATGACGCGGGCGGTTAGGAACTGTCGAGGGACGTACAGAGATGCACGGCACGACATTCTCGGGGATTGCTGCAGGTTCCTCCCCACCCTCTCACCGCCGATGATGCCGGCCTCCTCCCCGCTCCTCATTTTAGGCGTCCTGGTGTTCAGCCACAGCAGCCACAGCAGCAGCAGCAGCTGCTGCTCTGTCCTCGGCAGCAGCAAGAGCATTGACCACAACCACAGCAGCAACCACGACAGCAGCAGCAGCAGCAGCAGCAGCAGCAGCAGCAGCAGCGGCGGCGGCGGCGGAGGCGGCAGCACAGGCGGCAGCAGCAGCAGCAGCAAATGCCGCAGCGGCAGCCGCAGGAGCAGCGCCAGCAGCAGCTGCAAGGCACACTGCTGCCACAAGGTTGGCCACAGCAGCAGCAGCAGCAGCAGCAGCGGCCGCAGCTGCAGCAGCATCAAAGGCTTCAAGACGGACAGCCAGCGCTGCTTCATGACCAGCCCAGTCTTCTGGACACACTTCCGCAGCCGCTGCAGCTGCCAAGGGGACGTACCGAGGTTGGCAGGGGCTAGGACTGATCACAGAACATGCAAGAGAGAACCGAGTGGAAAAGTCGGGAAAACCTCTCAAACCGTACAACATTTTTCTATCAGATAAAAAAAAAGACAACAAAACAAATAAATCACAACAAAAAATAGTGAAGCATGTTCTAGATGTGGTCCAGTCCAGTACATGCTCCGCTGCTTTCTCATCTAGAAAAGCAGACAAAGTCAAAGTCGAAACAAATCTCTCACGAAAAAAAGTTCTCTCCGAAAGAAAAGTAGATATAGACGACGAGATAAGGAGAACACCAAAACAAAAGGCGAGCAGTCGATCGGACCTCGTCTGATCGACAGCCCGATAGTCGGCGTCGGCGAAGGCCGACAACGACTAGCCGAAGAGGGGATCGACGGGCTGGCTGGCTGCCGCCAGCCAGCCCGTCAGTCCCCAGCGTCGCCGGTCGATACCGGCATCGAGGCCCCGTGCCGCTATTGCGGCTATCGAGGCTGTCAGCGTCAGTATCGAGCGTCTGTCCCCTCCATATACCGATGCCGATGCCGATGTTTTTTTTCAGTATTGCTTGTATCGCGCAATAAGAATCGCATGAGCGATACCCCCACCCTACTCAGGAACAGCTGTGTGAGGAATGTTTGCGTGCGATCGGCTTGTGGAAGAAACCGCAGTGGGCGCGCGGCATCGTTTGCAGAGATGACTGAGAGTGTGCGCAAAGATTGTGGACAGTCTTTCCACACCAACCACGTGTGCTACGACACCTATGGAACAACATTGGCGCAGAGGCAAAAAAGAGGAAGAGGTCGGCAGAGGCAGAGGATTCTTTGGGCGACACTGAGGATGAGGGCGGTAACGATGGGGGTGGGGAGGGGGGGGGGGATCCGGATGACAAGGACTGGGAGGAGAGCCCACAACAGGAAAGGGCAGCTGCAGCAGGTGATGTAGCAGCGGCGGCATCCATAGTGATGGACCTTGAACCTCCGGTGAAGCAGCGAGGGAGAAAAGCACTACCAAATGCACAGAAGACGCGTAGAGCGCTGGCGAGGGCAGGGGAGGGAAGTGAACCAATGTTTGTTGCGGCAAGGAAGAGGGGCAGGCTAGCAGAGAGTGGTGAGAGGAAGACAAAGGTCACGATCGTAAAAGAAGGGTGAGGGAACGGTATGGGGGGGAGATACATGCCAAGAGATTACTGCAAGCCATGGTGTTGTACAAAAGAGACAAACGAGAGGAGAGCGATGTACCACTAACATCATTGGGCATATTTCATTATCACTACTAGGAAGCATTCTTGGTCACCCAGCCAGGAAGGAACTGGAATTATGCATAGGGATGGTAGTTCGATGACAGTTCGATTAAATTGAATTGAAAACTGACTTGAATTGACCTTTCGATTGTTTTAAATTGTTTGAATTGTGTCGATTCGATCAGAAATTGAATTGCTTCAGAGAGGGGGAGGCCCAAACCGTAATTGAATTGTGAATTGAAGTGCGCGATCAATTTGAAATTTTGGCATCACATTTCACCCTTTTTTTCTGAGAGTCCAACACCTGTTTTGACACACATTCTGTGCTTGGTCACATTGCTTCGGTATTCAAAGGGAGAGGGGGTGGGGAAGGACACAGGTTGCACCACAGGGTGCTGATTTGGTGAGGGAGGACAGTCGCTACACAACACGTGCATATTCTTGTGACTTTCCAGCCCCTTCTCTTGTGCTATTACCTCTCATACGCCAGAATTTGAACATTGAGGAGGAATGATTGCATTGCAATCTCTGACGAGTTTCAGTCACTGACATGAAGCTGGTTTTGGAATTACATCTAGTCAACTGCATCACCGCCAGCTTCAAGGCCTCCTGTATTGCTACTAGCACATCACATCACCTTGGTCCTTGTGCTGCGTGGTAGTTCGGAAGCGCCTTGTCTAGGGTCATTTAATCGTCCGCCTCCACCTCCGCCTCAGCCGTCGTGGTGGCAAAAGGAGTGAGGATCTGAAGAACCCACTCCACATGTACTTCGTCGTTAGCGTCTCACGTGAACGGCTGCTTGGCCGACTTGGTTCACCCTGACATGAACTGCACCCAACTCTCATTCGTATCCTCAAAGGCTTGCAACATTTGGTTTGTGCTACTCAAACGGTGGGCATATTGTCCGCATTTCTGATCATCCCCCTTGCTGAGGTTGCACCAAAAAACAATGAGGTTAGGAGAGTTGCGGAAAGTTTGTACAATGTTTTTTCACTTTGACCATCATCTTCTCCACCTTGGCTTAGTGGCAAATGATGGTGTTCATCATCGTGTGCACTACATGGCAGAAGCACAGCAAAAAACGCTACTCATCGAATTCAGTGGGGATGTAACCTGTGGGGGAATAAGGCGCGCCCTAATTATATATAGGGCGTTTAAGGCGTTAAGGCGTTCCTGGACGCTTTATTTGGACGCCTTAAATGCCTCGTTTGCAGGGCAGGTTTCACAAAACTTCGGGAAAAACATGGAAATGCTCAGGATCATGTGCTGACTCAGCACATGGACGTTACTTAGCACTGCTGAGTAACGTCCATGTGTCAGATCCATCTGGAAAACTTTCCTTTTTTTCTTTTTCTTGAAAAACCTTTCTGCAATGCAAGATGCTCTCCCAAAAGCATCACAGAGGGGCACGTATGCTACTAACCTTGCCATGAACACACAGTGCTTTGCAGCATTTTTTGTGAAGTGTAAGATGTTGCCACCACTTTTTTTTTTGTCAGATTTGTGTTGGGCGTGAATTGTACATACTTTCCCCTTTTCTTGGAATATTTTGGCCACGTTTTTTTTGCTACAGACATCAGGGCGCGCCCTAATCATTTATAGGATGCGCCTTACGTGGAAAAAATGCCTTACGCCTTGAAGTATAAGGCGTCCGCCTTGCCAACACTGGATGTAACTCCACCAGGTGGTTTCCTATGATTAACTTATTGGTGGCGTTGTTGAACATCACTGGCCTCGTCTTTTCTTGCAGCTGGTATTTCTTGAGAACGGACCATGACACTACTTCACCAAGATAGTGGCCGATGTCCTGCTCAAGGAGGGAAACAAAGTCGAGTGTGCAGTGGCAGCTCTCCCACTTCTGGGGATCGAGTAAGCGTGCACTAATGCCAAGGAACGTCTTCCGCTGATCACTTGTCAAAATGTCACACGCATGCACAGTCTTCGCCATCAGCTTGCCCAACGGCGCTCGCACTCCCTCCTTGTACATCACCGAGCCCATGTGGAGGGACGCAGTCAATGCTCGTCGTGTCCACAACTGTGCCTCTAGGTTTAGCTCCAGCACCACACCCTCAAAGGTGTCACACTCCACAATGCGGAAGGGGAGGTTCTCCAAGACAAACAACCTCTCCACATCCCTCTAAACGAACCTTCCCCTGAGCGTATGTCTCTCAGGCTTGTTAGGTCAGAAGGAAATTCAGTTTCAACTAATTTTGGTTCGTTTAGACTCCGAGTCGCAGTCGGAACTAGGGCTGGGAAACCGTCGATTTCGGTTCCTTCCAACTCGGAACGAACCGAAATTAGCCGTCAGCTGCCAGCGTCGAAGTCCAAGTCGAACTCCATTTCGACTGGTCGAAGTTAGTCTAGAACTTTGTCGAAATCGAAACTCGATTCTTCTTCGTTTCGTTCTGTTTTATTTTTACTTCTTTCATTGAAGGATATCGTGTGAAATGTTTTCTGCTGAAACAACAATGGGAAAGGGGTCGAAGTCGAAACAAAGTCAGAATTTGCAAGGACAGAGTCAAAGTCGAAGTGGAAGTCAGAACTGACTTCGACTGGTCAAAGTCGAAGTCAGAGTTACAAAAGTCGAAGTTAGCCAAGTCAACGTCGAAGTTTTCAATTCTGTTCCGACCTTACATGACTAATGTCTCCTTCGTATACCTTCAACTTCTCTTCTTTCGCGTAACAAGGAAGTATTATCTCTTCTTTTTTTTCTCTCTATTTTCTTTTGAGAAAATTGCTTGATTGAAATGAGGAAAGCAACAACACCATCACCCACTCCCGGTCACCGGCGTGATCACCGGGATCCCGGTGATCGCCGCCATCCGCCATCACCCACTCCCGGTCTAGGGCCCCGTTGCTTGATTGAAATGAGGAAAGCAACAACACCAATGCGGATGGCGGCGCACTGGGCACGGACGCCGGCGAGGGATGCGCGCTGGGCCAGGACTGCTACCGCGCGCTGGGCCCAGTGCACAAAGGCCTCAGCCGAGCACTGGCGGGGCCCGCGAGCAAGGCAGAGCTGCGCCAGTCAACGAAAGAAGGTCCATAACTCGTCTCCCAAGCCGCCAAGGGTCTCCCACGCCAGCGGGCGGAAGAAGTGTCCCCTGCGGAGCGTCGTCTCGTACAAGGACTGCTTGTGGCAAGGGTGCCCCCCTTTCAATTATCTCTTTTTCCAAAGTTTCTACCTCCCGTCTTCAATCCACGTGCCATGGGAGGGGCAACTTCGGAAAATTTCTCAATGGAACATAGCGTGCGGCAAGGGTGCCCCCTCTCCATCATCCTATTCAATATCTTCATCAATGATATCCTCGACTTCAACGATACATTGTGTCTCCCCATTGATGGAGCGGACATTAGGGTCCAGAGACGCCTCTTCGCAGATGATTTGGCAATTGTGGCACATTCAGATTTGGCACTACAAGAGATATCGAACGCAATCAACAAGTGGCTCGAACTTCATGAGATGGTTGTTAATCCGACAAAGAGTTCTTTTTTTTCTGTGCGACACAAATTGCATCTCCCAAAACGCTTCGGGCACTTCAATTGCAAGGGCACGTGGTAAGCGAGGTGGATAACTACATGTACCAGAGTATACCATTCTGGAAGGATCAAAGTCTAGAAAGGATCATAACCAAATAATAGTCACTACGGAAGATGATATTTAAGTCTAATGCATTCTTGAGCATCCACGCGATTCATGCATACGTAAGACAGGTCTTTTACCAGGCCATGATTCAATCGAGAAGCCTACACGCAATGAAACTTTGTGAGACTGATGCGAAACTCTTCTAGCCCATTCAAAGGATCCTCCATGGAGCAATGAAGAAACTGGTAGGCATAGGTAACTCCAACCCGGGACTTGACACAGGACCTGTCAAACGCAATCTTGATTTCTATCCTCCAAGAGTCTTGTGTGAGGGCACGTCTTCAGGAGCTCTCCAAATAGCCAAGCGCGTCCACTAAGTGCCAGCCATAAGTAAGACAACACGAAATCGCGTTGAGGGCCGCACGTAGAGTTCGGTTTTTGGGAACCAATACCTTACGGCGAAGGTTTTCAGCCCCATCATGCCCACGTGGGGCTATCATACATCACGCACTATTTTGGGGTACTTCACCCAGAAGGATTCATTCATCAAAACGAAGGTCTACAAGCAATACGAGCACTTCCAGCTACGCGAAACGTGCACGTTTATTAAGTAAGCCATGTGGGTACCGCACCTCACAAGAGAAATCACATCGCTTGCTTGAGCTCACTACGATGGTTTCTGGTCCAAGTACCGAACAGCATCCATAGGACTGATATTGATAAATTCAAAACATTAGCGTGTATTGTGTAGAAAAACACACGCGAGAGCATCTATTGAGCATCTAACACAACACTATCTGGGGATAGCAGACGATTGCTAACAATCACAATTATTTCTGTATCCTCAAGTACTTACGAGGGAGATGTCACAATCTGGAAGACAGGCACCAGATGAAGGGATTGTGTTGACACTAATGGGAGGGCATGGTGGCAGGGATAAAGTTTTTCAGCACTAGCTGCAAGCTAAGCTACGTCTGGACCCAAACGCCAACTTGGAGGGGATAGAAGTAAATGTTGAACATACCCTTCCCAAATGTTGTAAAAGCTCTTGTTACAATATTGACCACCATCACCATGGGCTTGACGTTTGGGTCTAGATGCAATTTAGCTTACAGCCACTGTTGCAAACCTTTATCTGTGCCACTATGCCCTCCCATTAGGGCCAACAAAATCATTATCTGGTGTTTATCTTCTAGATTGCGACATCTTCCTTGTCAGTAATTGACAACACGCAAGCAATTGTGACTGCTACCGATTGTCTACTACATTTAGCAGTGTTGTGTTTGGAGCTCAAAGAACTCTTTTGCAAGTTTTCTCACACAACACGCACTCATGCTTTTAATTATTGGTATTAGTCTTGCAAACGCTGCTCTATACTCATACTAGAATCCTTTGCAGTATGCTTGAATAAGCCAAGCGATTCCTCTCATGAGGTGTAGTAGCCACATGGCTTGCTTAGTGTACATACACGTTCTGAAGAATTTGGCTTGCTTGTATCGCTTATAGGCTTTTGTTTTGATGAACAATTCTTTCTCGTGAAGTACTCTACAATAATGCATGACGCGCCAGAGCCTGACGCGGACATAGAGAGGCCAAAATCTTTCACCGTGAAGTGTTGGCTCCGGGAGATCAATTCTATGTGCAGTCATCGGTAGGTTTTTATATTGTTTTAAATATGGCGCGCACTCAAGTGGCCGTGCTTAGTCATTTGCAGAGCGCCCGAAAACGTACCCTCGCACTTAGGGCTCTAAAACGATACAAATCAAGTTTGCGCATGACAAGTCCTACGACAAGTTCCGTGTTGGAGTGACGTGTGTCTACCAACTGCTTCATTGCTCCAAAGAAAATGCTTTGGATTTGGTGGAGTTAAGTATTCATTCTATAAAACTCCATTTTGTACAGGGCTCTCGATTGAATCATAGCTCAGTAGAAGACCAATCGTATGTATACATGGATTGCATGGGTACTCAAGAATGCTCTAAATTTCATGATCCTCTTTTGAAACGACTGTTGTTCGGTTGTTATGATCCTTTCTAAGCTTAGATGTCTGTGGAAATGTAAGCCAAGGCACATGTTGCTATTCACCTCACTTACAATCTGCCCTTGCATTCGAAGCTTCCTAAACATTTGCTGCGGATGCAATTTGGGTTGCACCCACAAAACACCACTTTGTTGGATTAGCAGTCATCTCATGAAGTTTGAGCCACTTGCTGGTTGCGCCAAATGTTTTTTGTACTTCTGGTTTTGAATGTGTCATCACTGCTTAACTACCTGCGAAGAGGCCTCTGTGGACGCTAATGCACACTTCATCAACTAGGAGACCCAAAGAATCGCTGAAGTCGAGGAAATCATTGATGAAGATATTGAATAGCACGCTGGAGAGGGGGGGCACTCTTGTCGCACGTCACATTTCACTGGAATTTTTTCCCCTCCCTATTATTACATTTCTCTTTTTTCTGAAACTTCCAATGGTCAACTTGTGGCTGCAAATGCAGACACTTCCAACATGTTGTTCTTCTGGCTGCTGGGAGCAGGTCATTGTTATTGCTACTGTCGTGGTTGGTTCTCTCGTAATTGTTGTTGGTGTTCCTCCTCGTCCTTTGCTATCTGCATGGTCGCACATAGGTGTTTGAGGTTCCTTGCTGCAACAAGTAGGTGCACCCTCACTTGTTGTCGGTGCTAATGCTTCCATCGCCACTGTTGCTTCTTCTGTCCTTGCTACTTTTCGTGTCAGTGCTGGTGCTGCTACTGCTGCCGTGGTTCTTACTGTTGCTCTTGTGGTTGTTCTTACTATTGAAGCGTGTCCAAGAGATTGGGCTGGTCACGCAGTAGAGATGGCTGCTGGTCGTGCTGCCCTTGATGATGCTGCAGTTGCGGCTGCTGCTACTATCGGTGCGCTTGCAGCAATAGTGTGCCTTGCGACTGCTGTTAGTGCTGCTCCTGCGGATGCCGAAGTTGAGGTTGTCTCTGCTGCTGCTGCTGCCGCTGTTGGAGCAGGTGCCGTGGCTGCTATCTTGTTTGCCGATGTTGTTCAGGCCATAACTGTTGCTGCTGCTGCCTCCAAGGCTGTTAGACCAGATCGGATTCGGATAAATCCAAATCCGATCTGAAAATTTTGAATTTGATTTGAATCCGATCTGAAAGATTGGATTCAGATTCCATCCAATCCAATGTGAGCACTTCTAAACGCGAAACCGATCGAAACCGAAGTCTCAACTTCGGTATAGATCGGTTTTTGGGTGAATTAGTTCATACAAGATTGGTTTCATGCAGATTAGTTCGGATTCACTTTGGATTTGGGGGAATATCATCACATTTAGATCAGATTTTTGGTGCATACTTCATATCGGAGTTCATATCGGATTTTGGCAGGTTTCACCAAGTACGTCAAAAACAATGCACTACTTTCCAGTCCACATATACTGATTGAGGGTGGTTGGGAAACATGAGTATGGGTCCGAATTCGGATAATTCGCGAATTTTGACCCCACATTCGAATTCGTTCGATTTCGAGAATTGGCATTCTTCCAGGCTCGAATTAAATTCGTGAAATTCGTGAAAATTCGAATTCGAATTCGTATATTTTTAAAACTCGAATAGAATTCGTGAATGAAAATTCATCCAAAATTCAAATAAAATTCGAATTCGACCACCATTTACCAGATTTTGCCCGTTATAATAGCAACTTGGCTTTCTTCTCCGCCATACTTTTGCACACTATTTCCTTTGCAAGAAGAAACCGGCAGTCATGTCCTCTTTACCACCGACTTTCGGGGCGACGTGGTACCATTTTTTGTGGAGGTACATAAACAAATCTGGCATAACTCATGAAAATTCGTGTAAATTCGTGAAATTCGAGAAAATTCGAGAAAATTCGTGAAATTCGTGTCTTCACGAATAATTCGCGAACAAATTCGAGGCCCCAAAACATAAATTCGAATTCGGCAAACTGGTCGAATATTCGAATTCGCGAATAAATTCGCCAATTCGAAATTCGAATTCGGACCCATAAACATGAGGGAGGGGGGGAGAAGAATACCATCCATGGGAATGGGGGTACGAGATTTGCACACATTTGCGGGCAATCTTTGCATTGCATAGTGTGAATATCAAACACATGACAACTCTAAGAATCCCCATTTGGTGAGGTTGGTGCCCCGTGAGTAGCACCCATTTCCAGACAAGGAATCAAAGCAACCTGGTTGGTGTCCCGTGTCCTGCACCTCTCCTTCACCCTTCAAAGAAAGAGTGGCTGGTGCTTCGTGAACCGCACCCATCTAACATCATGAAAACAAACATGCAAATGGCCATCACGGATGCACAGTGCTAGCTTGTGCGTCCTCATCAGCAGTGCTGGGGCGTGTCGGCCCAACACTAGCTACCTCCGGGACTTTCACGAAGGACTCCAAGTGCACCTTGAACTTGTCCGAGAACAGACGCCAGTTGCGGACACGGACGATGCTGGTGAAGGTCTCGTGACCCAAGGACTCTCTCTTCTTCGTCATGATGAAGCCATCTTGTGAGAAGATGCGCTCGCTAGGCGTCGACGAGGCAGGGACGTGGAAGATGCCT
>SZWC01028774.1:11136-23454 GCA_023375785.1 Penium margaritaceum
ACAGTGGTCAGAAACACACTGGTCAGAAACACAATGGTCAGAAACACAGTGGTCCGAAACACACTGGTCAGAAACACAGCAGTCAGAAACACACTAGTCAGAAAGACAGTGGTCAGAAACACAGTGGACAGGAACACAGCGGTCAGGAACACGGTGTTCAGAAACACACTGGTCAGAAGTACAGTGGTCAGAAACACAGTGGTCACAAACACACTGTTCAGAAACACAATGGTCAGAAACACACTGGTCAGAATTACATTGGTCACAAACACATTGGTCAGGAACACAGTGGTCAGAAACTCAGTGGTCAGAAACAGAGTGGTCAGGAACACATTGGTCAGAAATAAACTAGTCAGAAAGTCACTGGTCAGAAACACAGTGGTCAGAAACACATTGGTCAGAAACTCACTGGTCTGAAATACATTGGTCCGAAACACAGTGGTCAGAAACAAAATGGTCAGAAACACACTGGTCGAAAACACACTGGTCAGAAACACAGTGGTCTGAAACACTCTGGTCAGAAACACACTGTTTAGAAACACAGTGGTCAGAAACAAAGTGGTCATACACACGCTGGCCACATCTACACTGGTCAGAAACACAGTGGTCAAAAACACCGTGGTCCGGAACACATTGTTCGGAAACACGCTGGTCAGAAACACAGTGGTCAGAAACACCGTGGTCAGAAACACACTGGTCAGAAACACAACGGTAAAAAACACACCGGTCAAATACGCAGTGGTCAGAAATACAGTGGTCAAAAACACAGTAGTCAGAAACACAGTGGACAAAAACACAGTGGTCATAAACACACTGGTCAGAAACACAGTGGTTATAAACACACTGGTCAGAAACACAGTGGTCAGAAACATAGTGGTCAGAAACACATTGGTCAGAAACACAGCGGTTAGAAACACACTGGTCAGAAACACACCGGTCAGACACATAGTGGCCAGAAACACACTGGTCAGAAAGACAGTGGTCAGAAACACAATGGGCAACATACACTGGTTAGAAAAACAGTGCTCGGAAACACACTGGTCAGAAGCACAGTGGTCAGACACACAGTGGTCAGAAACACACTGGTCCAAAACACACTGGTCAGAAACGCAGTGGTCAGAAACACAGTGGTCAGAAACACACTTGTCAGAAACACACTGGTCAGAAACACAGTGGTCAAAAACAGAGTGGACAGAAACACAGTGGTAATAAACACACTGGTCACAAACATAGTGGTCAGAAACATACTGGTCAGAAACACGGTGGTCAGAAAAACAGTGGTCATAATCACACTGATCAGAAACACAGTGGTCAGAAACACAGCAGGCAGAAGCACAGTGGTCAGAAACACAGTAGTCAGAAACACACTGGTCAGAAACAAACTGGTCAAAAACGCAGTGGTCAGAAACACACTGGTCAGAAACACACTGGTCAGAAACACACTGGTCAGAAACAGACTGGTCAGAAACACACCGGTCAGAAACACAATGGTCAGAAACACAGTTGTCAGAAACACACTGGTCAGAAAAACAGTTGTCGGAAACAAAGTCGTCATGCACACGCTGGCCACATACACACTGGTCAGAAACACAGTGGTCAAAGACACTGTGGTCCGAAACACATTGTTCAGAAACACACGGGTCAGAAACACAGTGGTCAGAAACACTGTGGTCAGAAACACAATGGTCAGAAACACAGTGGTCATAAACATAGTGGCCATGAACACACTGGTCAGAAACACAGTGGTCAGAAACACACTGGTCAGAAACACACTGGTAAGAAACACAGTGGTCAGAAACACAGTGGTCATAAACACACTGCTCAGAAACACTGTGGTCAGAAACATACACGTCAGAAATACAGTGTTTTCAAACACAGTGGTCATAAACATAGTGGCCAGAAACACACTGGTAAGAAACACAGTGGTCAGAAACACAGTGGTCACAAACACAATGGTCAGAAACACACTGGTCGGAAACACACTGGTCATAAACACAATGGTCCGAAACACTGTGGTAAGAAACACACTAGTCAGAAGCACAAGAGTCAGAAACACAGTGGTCAGAAACACATTGTTCAGAAACACACTGGTCAGAAACACACTCGTCAGAAACACAGTGGTCATAAACACACTGGTCGGAAACACAGTGGCCAGAAACTCACTGGTCAGAAACACAGTGGTCAGAAACACAGTGGTCGGACATACACTGGTTAGAAACACAGTGCTTGGAAACAAAGTAGTCAGAAGCACAGTGGTTATAAACACAGTGGTCAGAAACACACTGGTCAGAAACAAACTGGTCAGAAACGTAGTGGTCAGAAACACAGTGGTCAGAAACACAGTTGTCAGAAACACACTGGTCAGAAACACAGTGGTCAGAAACACAGTGGTCAAAAACACACTGGTAATAAACACACTGGTCAGAAACATAGTGGTCAGAAACACACTGGTCAGAAACACGGTGGTCAGAAACACAGTGGTCATGAACACACTGGTCAGAAACACACTAGCCAGAAACACCCTGGTCAGAAACACACTGGTCAGAAACATAGTGGTCAGAAACACGGTGGTCAGAAACACACTTGTCAGAAACACAGTTGCCGGAAACAAAATGGTCATACACACGCTGGCCATATACACACTGCTCAGAAACACTGTGGTCCGAAACACATTGTTCGGAAACACACGGGTCAGAAACTCAGCGGTCAGAAACACCGTGGTCAGAAACACACTGGTCAGAAACACACTGGTCAGAAACACACCGGTCAGAAACACACAGGTCAAAAACACAGTGTTCAGAAATTCAGTGGTCAGAAACACAGTGGTCAGAAACACAGTGGTCAGAAACATAGTGGTCATAAACACACTGGTCGGAAACACAGTGGTCAGAAACACACTGGTTAGAAACACACTGGTCAGAAGCACAGTGGTCAGAAAAACACAGGTCAGAAACACACTGGTTAGAAATACACTGGTCAGAAACACACTGGTCAGAAACGATGTGGTCAGACACACGGTGGTCATATACACAGTGGTCACAAACAGACTGGTCAGGAACACAATGCTCAGAAGCACAGTGGTCAGAAACACCGTGGTCAGAAACGAAGTGGTCAGAAACACACTGGTCAGAAGCACACTGGTCATAAACACAGTGGTCAGAAACACAGCGGTCATAAACACACTGGTCAGAAACACACTTGTCAGAAGCACAGTGGTGAGAAGCACAGTGGTCAGAAACACACTGCTCAGAAACGTAGTGGTCAAAAACACGGTGGTCAGAAACACAGTGTTCAGAAACACACTGCTCAAAAACACATTGGTCAGAAAAACACTCGTCAGAAACACAGTGGTCAGAAACACAATTGTCATAAACACAGTGGTCATTAACACAGTGGTCAGAAACATAGTGGTCAAAAACACACTGATCAGAAACACGGTGGCCAGAAACACCCTGGTCAGAAACACACTGTTCGGAAACACAGTGGTCAGATACACACCTGTCAGAAACACACTGGTGAGGAACACAGTGGTCAAAAACACAGTGGTCAGAAATACAGTGGTCAGAAACACAGTGGTCAGAAACACAGTGGTCAGAAGCACAGTGGTAATAAAAACACTGGTAAAAAACACAGTGGTCAAAAACAAAATGGTCAGAAACACACTGGTCAGAAACACAGTGGTAAGAAACACAATGGTCATAAACACACTGGTCAGAAACACACTGGTCAGAAACACAGTGGTCAGAAACACAGTGGTCAGAAACACAGTGTTCAACGCACAGTGGTCAGAAACAAAGTGGTCAGAAACGCCATGGTCAGAAACACACTGGTCAGAAACACTCTGGTCAGAAATAAACTGGTCACAAAGACACTGGTCAGAAACACAATGGTCAGTAACACGGTGGTCAGAAACACAGCGGTCAGAAACACACTGGTCAGAAACACGGTGGTCAGAAACACACTGTTCAGAAACACAATGGTAAGAAAAACAGTGGTTCGAAACACACTGGTCAGAAACACAGCGGTCAGAAACACACTGGTCAGAAACACAGTAGCCAGAAACACAGTGGACAGAAACACAGTGGTCAGGAACACAGTGTTCAGAAACACACTGGTCAGAAGCATAGTGGTCAGAAACACAGTGGTCACAAACACACTGGTCAGAAACACAATGGTAAAAAACACTCTGGTCAGAAATACTGCGGTCAGAAACACTGTGGTCAGAAACACAGCGGTCAGAAACACAGTGGTCAGAAAACCAGTGGTCATAAACATAGTGGTCAGAAACTCAGTGGTCAGAAACAGAGTGGTCAGGAACACATTGGTCAGAAACAAACTGGTTAGAAACACACTGGTCAGGAAAACAGTGGTCAGAAACACTCTGGTAAGAAAACTTAGTGGTCAGAAACACAATGGTCAAAAACACAGTGGTCAGAAACACTGTGGTCAGAAACACACTGGTTAGAAACACGCTGGTCAAAAACACACTGGTCAGAAAGAAACTGGTCTGAAATACACTGGTCAGAAACAAAGTGGTCAGAAACACAATGGTCAGAAACACACTGGACAGAAACACACTGGTCAGAAACATAGTGGTCAGAAACACACTTGTCAGAAACACATTGGTCAGAAACACAGTGGTCTGAATTTCACTGGTCGGGAACACAGTGGTCAGAAACACACTGGTTAGAAACACACTGGTCAGAAACACAATGGTCAGAAACACAGTGGTCAACAACATACTGGTCAGAAACACAGTTGTCCAAAACAAAGTTGTCATACACACGCTGGCCATATACGCACTGCTCAGAAACACAGTGGTCAAAAACACTGTGGTCCGAACACATTGTTCGGAAACACACGGGTCAGAAACACAGTGGTCAGAAACACCGTGGTCAGAAACACAGTGGTCAGAAACAAACTGGTCAGAAACACACCGGTCAGAAACACACCGGTCAAAAACACAGTGTTCAGAAATAAAGTGGTCAGAAACATAGTGGTCAAAAACACAGTGGTCAAAAAAATAGTGGCCATGAACACACTGGTCAGAAACACAGTGGTCAGAAACACCCTGGTCAGAAACACACTGGTAAGAAACACAGTGGTCAAAAACACAGTGGTCAGAAACACACTGGTCAGAAACACTGTGGTCAGAAAAATACACGTCAGAAATACAGTGTTTTGAAACACAGTGGTCAGAAACACAGTTGTCAGAAACACACTGGTCAGAAACATAGTGGTCAGAAACACAGTGGTCACAAACACAGTGGTCAGAAACACACTGGTCGGAAACACAGTGGTCATAAACACAATGGTCCAAAACACAGTTGTAAGAAACACACTGGTCAGAAGCACAGTAGTCAGAAACACAGTGGTCAGAAACACACTGTTCAGAAACACTGATCAGAAACACACTCGTCAGAAACACAGTGGTCAGAAACACACTGGTCAGGAACACAGTGGCCAGAAACACACTGGTCAGAAAGACAGTGGTCAGAAAGACAGTGGTCGGACATACACTGGTTAGAAACACAGTGCTTGGAAACAAACTGGTCAGAAGCACAGTGGTCAGAAACACAGTGGTCAGAAACACAGTGGTCAGAAACACACTGGTCAGAAACACAGTGGTCAGAAACACAGTGGTCAGAAACACAGTTGTCAGAAACACACTGGTCAGAAACACGGTGGTCAGAAACATAGTGGTCAGAAACACACTGGTAATAAACACACTGGTCAGAAACATAGTGGTCAGAAACACACTGGTCAGAAACACGGTGGTCAGAAACACAGTGGTCAGAAACACAGTGGTCAGAAACACACTGGTCAGAGTGGTCACAAACAGAAACATAGTGGTCAGAAACACACTGGTAATAAACACACTGGTCAGAAACATAGTGGTCAGAAACACACTGGTCAGAAACACGGTGGTCAGAAACACAGTGGTCATGAACACAGTGGTCAGAAACACACTGGCCAGAAACACACTGGTGAGAAACACAGTGGTCAGAAACACAGTTGTCAGAATTACACTGGTCATAAACACAGTTGTCCAAAACAAAGTGGTCATACACACGCTGGCCATATACACACTGCTCAGAAACACAGTGGTCAAAAACACTGTGGTCCGAAACACATTGTTCGGAAACACACGTGTCAGAAACACAGTGGTCAGAATAACCGTGGTCAGAAACACACTGGTCAGAAACACACTGGTCAGAAACACACCGGTCAGAAACACACTGGTCAAAAACACAGTGCCCAGAAATACAGTGGTCAGAAACACCGTGGTCAGAAACACAGTGGTCAGAAACATAGTGGTCATAAACACACTGGTCAGAAACACACTGGTCAGATACACAGTGGTCAGAAACACACTGGTCAGAAACACAGTGGCCAGAAACACAGTGGTCCGAAACACAGTGGTAATAAACACACTGGTCAGAAACATATTGGTCAGAAACACACTGGTCAGAAACACGGTGGTCAGAAACACAGTGGTCATAAACACACTGGTCAGAAACACACTGGTCAGAGACACACTGGTCACAAACACACTGGTCAGACACACAGTGGTCAGAAACACAGTGGTCGGAAACACACTGGTCATAAACACAGTTGTCCAAAACAAAGTGGTCATACCCACGCTGGCCATGTACACACTGGTCAGAAACACAGTGGTCAAAAACACTGTGGTCCGAAACACATTGTTCGGAAACACACGGGTCAGAAACACAGTGGTCAGAATCATCGTGGTCAGAAACACACTGGTCAGAAACACGTTGGTCAGAAACACACCGGTCAGAAACACACCCGTCAAAAACACAGTGTTCAGAAACACAGTGGTCAGAAACACAGTGGTCAGGAACACAGTGGTCAGAAACAAAGTGGTCACAAACACACTGGTCAGAAACATGGTGGTCAGAAACATAGTGGTCGGAAACACACTGATCAGAAACACAGTGGTCAGAAACACACTGGTCAGAAACACACTGGTCAGAAACACTGTGGTCATAAACACACATGTCAGAAATACAGTGTCCTGAAACACAGTGGTCAGAGACATAGTGGTCAGAAACACACTGGTCAGAAACACAGTGGTCACAAACACCGTGGTCAGAAACACACTGGTCGGAAACACAGTGGTCAGAAACACACTGTCAAGAAACACACTGGTCGGAAAGACACCGGTCAAAAACACAGTGTTCAGAAATACTGTGGTCAGAAACACAGTGGTCAGAAACACAGTGGTCAGAAACAAAGTGGTCATAAACACGCTGGTCAGAAACACGTTGGTCAGAAACACAGTGGTCAGAAACACACTGTTCAGAAACACACTGGTCAGAAACACACTGGTCAGAAACACAGTGGTCGGACATACACTGGTTAGAAACACAGTGCTTGGAAACACACTGGTCATAAACTCAGTGTTCACAAACAGCGTGGTCAGAAACACACTGGTCGGAAACACAGTGGTCATAAACACAGTGGTCGGAACCATAGTGGTCAGAAACACACTGGTCGGAAACACAGTGGTCAGAAACACAGTGGTCAGAAATACAGTGGTCAGAAACACAGTGGTGAGAAACACGGTGATTAGAAACACAGTGGTCATCAACACACTGGTCAGAAACACAGTGGTCAGAAACACAATGGTCAGAAACACAGTGGTCAGAAACACAATGGTCAGAAACACAGTGGTCATAAACACACTGGTCAGAAACACACTGGCCAGAAACACACTGGTCAGAAACACACGGGTCAGAAACACAGTGGTCACAAACACCGTGGTCAGAAACACACTGGTCGGAAACACAGTGGTCAGAAACACAGTCGTCAGAAACACAATGGTCAGAAACACAGTCGTAATAAACACACTGGTCAGAAACATAGTGGTTAGAAAAATACTGGTCAGAAACACGGTGGTCAGAAACACAGTGGTCAGAAACACGGTGGTCAGAAACACAGTGGTCAGAAACACGGTGGTCAGAAACACAGTGGTCAGAAACACGGTGGTCAGAAACACAGTGGTCAGAAACACGGTGGTCAGAAACACAGTGGTCAGAAACACGGTGGTCAGAAACACAGTGGTCAGAAACACGGTGGTCAGAAACACAGTGGTCAGAAACACGGTGGTCAGAAACACAGTGGTCAGAAACACGGTGGTCAGAAACACAGTGGTCAGAAACACGGTGGTCAGAAACACAGTGGTCAGAAACACGGTGGTCAGAAACACAGTGGTCAGAAACACGGTGGTCAGAAACACAGTGGTCAGAAACACGGTGGTCAGAAACACAGTGGTCAGAAACACGGTGGTCAGAAACACAGTGGTCAGAAACACGGTGGTCAGAAACACAGTGGTCAGAAACACGGTGGTCAGAAACACAGTGGTCAGAAACACGGTGGTCAGAAACACAGTGGTCAGAAACACGGTGGTCAGAAACACAGTGGTCAGAAACACGGTGGTCAGAAACACAGTGGTCAGAAACACGGTGGTCAGAAACACAGTGGTCAGAAACACGGTGGTCAGAAACACAGTGGTCAGAAACACGGTGGTCAGAAACACAGTGGTCAGAAACACGGTGGTCAGAAACACAGTGGTCAGAAACACGGTGGTCAGAAACACAGTGGTCAGAAACACGGTGGTCAGAAACACAGTGGTCAGAAACACGGTGGTCAGAAACACAGTGGTCAGAAACACGGTGGTCAGAAACACAGTGGTCAGAAACACGGTGGTCAGAAACACAGTGGTCAGAAACACGGTGGTCAGAAACACAGTGGTCAGAAACACGGTGGTCAGAAACACAGTGGTCAGAAACACGGTGGTCAGAAACACAGTGGTCAGAAACACGGTGGTCAGAAACACAGTGGTCAGAAACACGGTGGTCAGAAACACAGTGGTCAGAAACACGGTGGTCAGAAACACAGTGGTCAGAAACACGGTGGTCAGAAACACAGTGGTCAGAAACACGGTGGTCAGAAACACAGTGGTCAGAAACACGGTGGTCAGAAACACAGTGGTCAGAAACACAGTGGTCAGAAACACAGTGGTCAAAAACACAGTGGTCCGAAACACATTGTTCGGAAAGACACTGGTCAGAAACACATTGGTCAGAAACAAAGTGGTCATACACAGGCTAACCATATACAAACTGGTCAGAAACACTGTGGTAAAAAACACCGTAGTCCGAAACACATTGTTCGGAAACACACGGGTCCGAAACATAGTGGTCAGAAACACCGTGGTAAGAAACACACTGGTCAGAAACACACTGGTCAGAAACACACCGGTCAGAAACACACCGGTCAAAAATGCAGTGGTCAGAAATACAGTGGTCAGAAACACAATGGTCAGAAACACAGTGGTCAGAAACACACCGGTCAGAAACACACCGGTCAAAAATGCAGTGGTCAGAAATACAGTGGTCAGAAACACAATGGTCAGAAACACAGTGGTCAGAAACACAGTGGTCAGAAACAAACTGGTCATAAACACAGTGGTCATAAACACAGTGGTCAGAAACACAGTGGTCAGAAACACAGTGGTCAGAAACACATTGGTCAGAAACACAGCGGTCAGAAACACACTAGTCAGAAACACACCGGTCAGAAACACAGTGGCCAGAAACACACTGGTCGGAAACACAGTGGTCAGAAACACAGTGGTCGGACATACACTGGTTAGAAACACAGTGCTCGGAAACACACTGGTCAGAAGCACAGTGGTCAGACACACAGTGGTCAGAAACACACTGGTCCGAAAGACACTGGTCAGAAACGCATTGGTCAGAAACACAGTGGGCAGAAACACAGTGGTAATAAACACACTGGTCAGAAACATAGTGGTCAGAAACACACAGGTTAGGAACACGGTGGTCAGAAACACAGTGGTCAGAAATACACTGGTCAGAAACACAGTGGTCAGAAATACACTGGTCAGAAACACAGTGGTCAGAAATACACTGGTCAGAAACACAGTGGTCAGAAATACACTGGTCAGAAACACAGTGGTCAGAAATACACTGGTCAGAAACACAGTGGTCAGAAATACACTGGTCAGAAACACAGTGGTCAGAAATACACTGGTCAGAAACACAGTGGTCAGAAATACACTGGTCAGAAACACAGTGGTCAGAAATACACTGGTCAGAAACACAGTGGTCAGAAATACACTGGTCAGAAACACAGTGGTCAGAAATACACTGGTCAGAAACACAGTGGTCAGAAATACACTGGTCAGAAACACAGTGGTCAGAAATACACTGGTCAGAAACACAGTGGTCAGAAATACACTGGTCAGAAACACAGTGGTCAGAAATACACTGGTCAGAAACACAGTGGTCAGAAATACACTGGTCAGAAACACAGTGGTCAGAAATACACTGGTCAGAAACACAGTGGTCAGAAATACACTGGTCAGAAACACAGTGGTCAGAAATACACTGGTCAGAAACACAGTGGTCAGAAATACACTGGTCAGAAACACAGTGGTCAGAAATACACTGGTCAGAAACACAGTGGTCAGAAATACACTGGTCAGAAACACAGTGGTCAGAAATACACTGGTCAGAAACACAGTGGTCAGAAATACACTGGTCAGAAACACAGTGGTCAGAAATACACTGGTCAGAAACACAGTGGTCAGAAATACACTGGTCAGAAACACAGTGGTCAGAAATACACTGGTCAGAAACACAGTGGTCAGAAATACACTGGTCAGAAACACAGTGGTCAGAAATACACTGGTCAGAAACACAGTGGTCAGAAATACACTGGTCAGAAACACAGTGGTCAGAAATACACTGGTCAGAAACACAGTGGTCAGAAATACACTGGTCAGAAACACAGTGGTCAGAAATACACTGGTCAGAAACACAGTGGTCAGAAATACACTGGTCAGAAACACAGTGGTCAGAAATACACTGGTCAGAAACACAGTGGTCAGAAATACACTGGTCAGAAACACAGTGGTCAGAAATACACTGGTCAGAAACACAGTGGTCAGAAATACACTGGTCAGAAACACAGTGGTCAGAAATACACTGGTCAGAAACACAGTGGTCAGAAATACACTGGTCAGAAACACAGTGGTCAGAAATACACTGGTCAGAAACACAGTGGTCAGAAATACACTGGTCAGAAACACAGTGGTCAGAAATACACTGGTCAGAAACACAGTGGTCAGAAATACACTGGTCAGAAACACAGTGGTCAGAAATACACTGGTCAGAAACACAGTGGTCAGAAATACACTGGTCAGAAACACAGTGGTCAGAAATACACTGGTCAGAAACACAGTGGTCAGAAATACACTGGTCAGAAACACAGTGGTCAGAAATACACTGGTCAGAAACACAGTGGTCAGAAATACACTGGTCAGAAACACAGTGGTCAGAAATACACTGGTCAGAAACACAGTGGTCAGAAATACACTGGTCAGAAACACAGTGGTCAGAAATACACTGGTCAGAAACACAGTGGTCAGAAATACACTGGTCAGAAACACAGTGGTCAGAAATACACTGGTCAGAAACACAGTGGTCAGAAATACACTGGTCAGAAACACAGTGGTCAGAAATACAGTGGTCAGAAACACGGTTGTCAGAAACACACTGCTTAGAAACACAGTGGTCAGAAACACAGTGGTCAGAAACACAGTCGTAATAAACACACTGGTCAGAAACATAGTGGTCAGAAACACACAGGTTAGGAACACGGTGGTCAGAAACACAGTGGTCATAAACACACTGGTCAGAAACACAGTGGTCATGAACACACTGGTCAGAAACACACTGGTCAGAAACACTGTGGTCAGAAACACAGTGGTCAGAAAATCACTGGTCAGAAACACAATTGTCGGAAACAAAGTGGTCATACACACCCTGGCCATATACACACTGCTCAGAAACACCGAAGTGAAAAAGAATGTGGTCCGAAACACATTGTTCGGAAACACACGGGTCAGAAACACAGTGGTCAGAAACACCGTGGTCAAAAAACAAACTGGTCAAGAAACACACTGGTCTGAAACACACCGGTCAGAGACACACCGGTCAAAAACACAGTGTTCAGAAATACAGTGGTCAGAAACACAGTGGTCAGAAACACAGTGGTCAGAAATATAGTGGTCATAAACACACTAGTCAGAAACACAGTGGTCAGAAACACAGTGGTCAGGAACACCGTGGTCGAAAAACAAACTGGTCAAGAAACACACTGGTCAGAAATACACCGGTCAGAGACACACCGGTCAAAAACACAGTGTTCAGAAATACAGTGGTCAGAAACACAGTGGTCAGAAACACACTGGTCAGAAACACA
>SZWC01028778.1:15341-25939 GCA_023375785.1 Penium margaritaceum
AAGTACATCCATTGGCTCGCTTTACAAGAGATAATCTGCCGGCACGTAGAATTAAACATGAACCGGTAGCCTGCAGAGTATATCAAACAGTGGCGTCACGATGCGGGGAAACTTAAGACCCAAATCCTTTATGTCTGGAGGCTTATGATGACGCAAATCTCAAACATGGGACGGATGGCTGCAACTCTTCGAAAGTCAGGGTACATGGCACACGTGAGAAAGGAAAACGGAGTACCCCGCAAAGTTGCGGTAAAGGCAATACCGTCTAATCGAGAAGATACCTGCATCAGCATCTGGATCCTGGTCCCTCAAGTACACCGATACGAACCCGCAGTTCTCCAAGCCACCTTTGGAAGACTAAATCCGCTCCGCGATCGCTATCTCCCACGTGAATGCATTAAATGTGTTGACCTCCCCGGAGATTTCGTTACGCTCCACACAAGATTACAGGACAACGTGCTCCTGCGGCGGTAAAGAGAGCAGACCCTTCCCACGCCAAAGAGGATCATGAAAAAAAAAAATGGAGAATACACAAGTTCTTCCACGAAGAAATAGACAATAACGTCTATGAACTGGGAAGCAGATTTTGAGAGAAACGGACGTTGTCGATTGCAAGAGGCATGAGGAAGTCCTTTGAATTGACCTCCTTTTGATGTTCCCTGCCCTAGTTAGATTGTTTCCTCTGCCGCACGAAAGAACTTCTGTGCCCTTCTGTGGCCAGATGAGTTGAGTAGAAGGTACGGACAAGGGCCCACCTGACAGACTGTGGTACGGTGCAAGGACGGATGGTGAAACAGTCCCCCAACCTTTCTTCTCAGGCTACGACGTTCCTTACCCATGCCATATTCGAGGTTCAAGGGAAAACGACTGGAGGCTTGTGACGACAGTAAAATTACTTTTCCAACGTGGACACCAACACCCTTCCCTCCTGGAGGGTCGCCTGCAACCGCCGCTTCTGTCCTGCCGAAGTTCCCTCCAGTCGCGACCGTGTCTGTTCCATCGATCCCTGCAGGCCACCATTCTCAACTAGGAGCAATACCACAGTTGTTGTCGGAACTCTTGTTTGGGTATTAAGGACGGGGTTTGCACTGTTCGACCCTTCTCATCATAATCTGCAGTCACCTTCATCAATCTGGAGCTGTTGCCCAGTTCATCTTGCCGTCCCCCGATTCCATACCAGAGTGAGCGAACCTTTGAGACTGCTTTGTCAAGCCCTGGAGCGTAGAAAGGGCACGGCCACCTCTACCCTCCCTGCATGCTGGCCCTCACTGCCCCCTGTTCTAGCAAACGGAGATCCCCCCCCCCCCCATCAAAGGCGAGACCCGTNGGGGGGGGGGGGGTGGTGGTAGAGGAGCTGCGACTTGTGGCATTGAATAGACTGGTAATCTTGCCATGATTCAAAGTCTTCTTCAGTAGAAATTTCAGCTTTTGGAAGAAACGGAGGAGCTCAAACATGATCTGACATCTGCTAGCATCTGATTTGTCCCTGATGCTGCTCCACTCTGAAATTAGGTGGATGACTGTTGCGACAAGAATCTATCTCTCGAAGTATTTCTGTGTTTCCATTTTTCGTGTAGTAATTCCCCAGTGCATCACCCATAGCAAGAGTATTTCCAGTGCTTAAAGTTATTGCTTTGACTGGATTCTGCTTCTGCGGTCAAGACTGCACGTGACACTTGCTTGAAGGGCAAAAAATTCATAAAAGCAAATGAATCTATGACTCGGAGCAATACATGCATGGAAGAGTAAGTTCGCAGGATTTTTTTGTTACTCGTCCTCATGGTAAACACCAGTAGCTTTGTTCAATGCACAAAGAACCTTTCATCCCAAACTACTAGACATTGGAAGAAGTAGCATCTGGTTGGGTCTTGAGATAGGGCCCATATCCTGAAACTGGCTGAAACAAATGCTTGCAGGTAACAACATACAAGCTAGGAAAGAAGAAGTGCAATAGATTTGTCACATCTCAAAATGAGCAATGGATTTTTAGGACAAAAGTAGTTGGAACAGACCCACTCTGTAGTTGCAACGTGGTGGGAACTGGTAGAAAACTCTGCGTTACTCAGGTAGGCACCCATGTCAGCTCGTAATGGCATGCCCGGGGGGGCTACATGTTGTGCTTTGTGCCGTTCCTGTACAGTTTACTATGACCACTCGGCCGTGTCCATACTCGTGCAGATCCCCGAGGCAGGCGGCCCTGGTGACACCAGCGTGGTGACAGACAGCGGACTACCCGTCTCGAGCTGACCGACCACTGTTCCAGAGCCCCAGATGTCACCGGGACTCCTTGCTGTGCCTTCTACGTCTTGCAGGCGCCTTTCGGCGGACTGGGCATGAGGCCCATTTGCATGTTTTTGCATTGTATACTCGCAGTCAGTCGATGGATGCATGCATGTGACCAGTCGTTGCGTGCGTCTTTTGATTCTGCACGTCTAGGTTCAGACGGCGTAGGATTCTGACACGTGTGCGCAAAGTTACGGCCAAAACAGTGTTTTTGGGCCGGTTTTAGGACAGCTCTTGGACTGCCGCGTGCGACACCCGCCGTGCGCCACGGCAGATATTTATGCCCTGGACCTGTCAGTTGTCATTTCTCTCTGCATATGCTATATTGAAGCATTCTGACACTCTGACTTGTGTCTCCTAGCCAAACCCTTGCCATTGTGTGTACGACCTGTGACTGTCGTCACCGTCTCACTAGGCACTGACGCCCGGTCAGCGGCCGTGTTGCTAGGAAGCTTCTACGCACTATCTCATGGTATCAGAGCAGTGAGACAGATCTCACCAAGCTGCGCAGCAGAGACGCAGCAGAGGAGCAGCAGTGAGAGTCACCGCGGCAACAGATTTTCTGGGACCTGCTGGAGACGGCCGTTCGCCGTTCGCGTACTCCACCCACCACGTGAGATCGCAGCTGCTGAGGCAGTAGCAGCAGCGCGTACCGCCACGCAGAGGTGTGTGGTGGCTGTAGTGCGTGTAGCAACCATTCCCCTCCCACAGCCGCAGCAGCAGCAGAGGCGGCGGCGGCAGCCGCACAGCAGCAGCGCAGCAGCAGCGGCCACCACAACAACGTGGCAGCAGCGGTGGCAGTAGCAGCGCAGCAGCGGCGTTGGCAGCAGCATCGCAGCAGCGGCAGCGGCACAATAGCAGCAGCGGCAGTCGCAGCAGCAGCAGCAGCGCAGTAGTGGCAGCAGCAGCAGCGCGAGGCGGCGGCAGCCAGCAGCAGCGCGCGGCAGCGGCAGGCAGCAGCAGCTGCAGCGCGCAGCAGTAGCGCCGCCCGCAGCAGCAGCCGCCGCACGCAGCAGCAGCAGCGGCAGCGCAGCCGCCGCTGCCACCGCTGCACACGCAGCTGCGCAGCTGCTGCTGCAGCTGACAGCGCAGCTGCAACAGCAGCTGGGCGGAAGCTGTTGCGCAGCTTCCGCGGAGCTGTCGTGCGACACCGCGCAGCAGCAGAACCGTGACAAAAGAAAAAAAAAGGGACGGGACGAGCTGACGTCAGCATTTTTTGTTGCTGATGTCATCAGGTCGTGCTGACGTCAGCAACCACTTGCTGATGTCAGCATTACACTTAGCCAAATTTTCAACCGAAAAGTCGAAAGTTGCTAGCGTTTCAACTCCCCGAGAAACGCAGTCGGTTTTGAAATCTGGCAAAGTTGACCTGTCGTCCTATAGTGAGCGACGACATAAGGTCGCCCGACGACAAGGACAAGGGACCAGGTGATCCCTCCTCCTCTTCTTCAGGGGTATTGAGCCCTCGCTCGCAGGCCATGGAGGACCTGCGCAGTCAGCAGGAGGAGATGCGGCGTTTGCAGCGAGAGCAGACTGACGCGATCCGCACGCTGACTGAGCTCCTGCGCGCTCAGTCCACGGCTCCTCCGCGGATCTTCGAGGGAGCTGCCGGCGTTGCGGCCTCCACCCAGCACTCGGCTCAGGTGCCCGTGACAGGCGCCCCGCCTGCTTCACCTCCTGGTGTGGTTTCCCCACCACCTGCGGACCTCCTTGATGACGAGCCATTCATGCCAGGCTTCGAGGATGACTCCCAGGAGCGGGAGATTCGTCTTCTACAGGAGCGCCTCCGTCAGCTGCAGACGGGTATCCGACCTCCACGCGTTTCCCCGATACGACCGTCACCTGACTTCCCCAATGACCACCCTCTACCAGGAGTTTTTCCCGTCACTCGCCCTCCTCAGCCCGCGGCTGCTCTCCCCACGGAGAGGCAGCCAAAGGACTTTGAGGCACCACCTCCACGGTACATCAGCGACGGATTTGACTGCTGGGAGATCCTGTTTCAGGTGTGGGCTACTTCTGAGGGAGTTTGGCCTTACTACCACAGCCCATACCAGTCTACAGATCCAGCACAGGTGCTGACAGCAGCCCGAGCCATGTGAGGACTTCTCTATGCCATGCCACGCGAGACTGTTGTTGACTTCCATCCCTTCCTCGGCAAGGATGGCACAGGCACCGGAGCTGATCCTCGTGGAGGCTGGGATATGGCGTTGTCCCTCCTGGCTGCAGAGACGCACGCCACCCGTGCGTCACACATTCGTGCCTTCCACTCCCTCCGTCAGGGACCAGCGGAGCTTGCTGCGGACTACTGGCGACGTGCCATGCGTATCTACATGCGCCTGGGGACCTCAGGGGGCACACAGCTACGGGTGCTTCGGACAATCATGCTCGGAGTTCGCCTGGAGTACACCGACATATTCACACAGTACAGCGACGCTGCTCTCGAGCCTTTCTCATCCACCCTACAGCTGCTCCCGTGGGCCCATCAGCTTTTCCTCCAGGTGACGTCGGCCCGGGAGGCAGCAGTAGCACATCAGGAGACTTCTCTCGCTGCAGCAGTCCTCGCCTCACCACCATCTTCCCTCCTGCAGTCACCCTCACCTTCCTCCATCATGACCTCATCTTCCTCCTCCTCTTTGACCCCGTCTACACCCACGCAGACGCAGGGCGCTGCAGCAGCTGCCCAGGGGAAGAAGAAGAATAGGAAGCGCGGATCAGGTCAGGAGCAGTCGTCATCCAGTGGTAGCGGTGGCCGTTCCGTGCACTGCTACAACTGTGGAGGTGCCCATCGCTACACTGAGTGCCAGCAGCCGCTCGACTGGGAGCGCATCACTCGCGGACTTCACGCTGCCCATACCGCTCGCACCGCATCCGGCACGTCGACCGCACACTCCTCTGGACGCGCGGCGACTACGACTGCAGCTGTTCCTGCATCCTCACCGGCGAGCAGCAGTGATCCAGACCCACGTGACCGCACTATCGCCGAGCTTTGTCATCTTCTGGCGCTTCGCTTTCAGGGAGGTGCGAGTGTGTTGTCATCGTCGAGTGGGTCACAAACTGCTTGTTCGTCCGTCCTCGTGACTCGTGATGACACGTGTGGGGGAGCACAGTCCGCATGTGATGATGATGGGCCTGACTGCACTGACTGGATTCATGAGTCCTACCTTCATGATGTATGTCGTTTCTTCCCACTGACGGCTCAGTGCCCCTCTGATGCCGAGTGTTCTATTGCTCGTTGTATAGTGACATCTACCAGTCATGACTCCGGTGGCACTTGGATCGTTGATTCCGGTGCCACCCACCACATGACGTGTCGTCGTAGTGACTTTGTGGTACTTGGTCCTGTCATGACTGTCCGTTCTATTTGTACAGGTTCTGGTCAGTCCTTACCGGTTCACGGTGTTGGGGTTGTATGCTTTGATGGTCCGTCTGGCCCCCTGTATCTCTCTGACGTGCTGTTTATGCCTGATCTTGAGCTCAGTTTGCTGTCTGTGCATGCCTACACTCTGATGGGTCTCTCCGTTGAGCATACCGCTGACTCAGCGATTGTGACTGCTCTTGACACCCGTAGCATTGTCTTGCGTGCTTCAGTCGTAGATGATTTGTACCGCATTGCTCGCCCCTCCTCCCCTTGCTCTCCCACCTCCTCGAGTCGCGTTTTTGTCACTGGTGTTCTATCCCCGGAACACCAGCGGTTGCTTCACCGACGTCTGTGTCATGTGGGCTCCGACACGGTGTCGAAGCTCATCCGGACACAGCCCGCTCTTGGTCTTGACGTGGCTTCTTTCGAGAAGCCACCCAAGACCGACTGTCTTTTTTGCGCTCAGGGTAAGATGCACCGGTGCACTTACCCTGATTCGCGTTCCTGAGTGTTGAGGCCCCTCGAGTTGGTCCACTTGGACCTGCTTGGTCCTCTCCCGGTCGAGTCGCTGTCCGAGAGGGGCCGGTATGTTCTGACGTTGACCGATGACTTCACCCGGATGCGGTGGGTCTACAGTCTGCGTCAGAAGAGCGACGCCGCCCTTGCGGTTCGGCTTTGGCTCGTGATGGCTGAGCGTCAGTCTCGCCACACCCTACATACCTTTCGCTCGGATCGCGGCGGCGAGTTCCTCGGCGAGATGGACTTCTTCTTCGCTGAGCATGGTATTTTTCACCAGGTCTCTGCTCCTGCTACCCCACAGTAGAACGGTGTATCTGAGCGCTGGAACCGCACCATGGAGGATGCGGTCCGCGCCATGCGGTCTGAGTGCGGTCTCCCGGAGTCCTTCGCATTTGAGGGCTTCGCCTACATGACGTGGGTCTGGAACCGCCTCCCGCATGGTCCGCTTCCGCATCATGTTACACCGTACGAGCTTTGGTTTGGCCACCGTGCCGATCTTCGTCTCGCACGCGTCTGGGGATCCCTAGCCTCCGTATGGTACACCGAGGACCAGCAGGGGTCCAAGGTCTCCCCACGGGGTTGCTTGTGTGCCTTCATCGGCATCTCCCTGCGGTCGAAGGCCTGGCGCTTTTGGGACCCCACTCGCCGTGGTGTCATTGAGTCCCGTGACGCGCTGTTTTTTGAGTCACTGACATACCGTGATCTGACTTCGATCACAGCGCTCTCTACATCTCATGTCCCTTCCTGTGAGGGTCCTCGGCGGATGGGGGAGACCTCTTCGCCAGCGACCATTCCTCGCCAGGTTGATGTGTCCGCTCGAGTCCCCTCTCGATCTCCAGCACTTGATGATCCGGCTATCATTGCCATTGGTCCAGAGATCCCACCTGTCCAGCCTGCTTCGCACCCCACAGGTACCGCTGCTCCCACGCCTCCTCCTGCGTCACCCTCTGTGTCCACTAGCACCCCTGTTCCAGCGTCTGACCCAGCCCAGCCCACTTCTGTCTCTACGTCGGCTGACACTCCTATCTCAGTGTCCGGGCCAGCCTTGCCTGCTGTCATCCCCAGCTCAGTGTCCCCCACACACGCATCTCCGCGCACGGCATCTCCGACTGCCTCGTCTCAGCCCTCACCAGCTGTGGTCGTACCTGTCCCTGTGGTCGTACCTGTTCCTGAGCCTGAGGTGCGCCCCTCGACCTCCTTTACTCCTGTGAGCCCGGTGGTCGCCTTCGACCNGCCAGCGACCATTCCTCGCCAGGCTGATGTGTCCGCTCGAGTCCCCTCTCGATCTCCAGCACTTGATGATCCGGCTATCATTGTCGTCGGTCCAGAGATCCCGCCTATCCAGCCTGCTTTGCACCCCACAGATACCGCTGCTCCCACGCCTCCTCCTGCATCACCCTCTGTGTCCATTGGTACCCCTGTTCCGGCGTCTGACCCAGCCCAGCCCACTCCTGTCTCTACATCGGCTGACACTCCTGTCTCAGTGTCCGGGCCAGCCTTGCCCGCTGTCATCCCCAGCTCAGTGTCCCCCACACACGCATCTCCGCGCATGGCCTCGTCGCAGCCCTGACCAGCTGTGGTCGTACCTGTTCCTGAGCCTGAGGTGCGCCCCTCGACCTCCGGTTACTCCCGTGAGCCCGGTGGTCGCCTTCGACCACTGGATTCAGGAGCTCAGCGAGCGTCGGGCTACGGACCCAGACGTTCCTCTCGCAGCATCGCGAGCGGTGATCCAGGCACAAAGGCCTTTGGCCTGAGTGTCCGCACTGAGCTTTCAGAGGTACACCCCGCGTGCCCCATAGGGCACGACCTGATCACTCGCGAGTTCCATATCTCGTGGCCGTTAGGCCAGACACTGAGGCGTGTGCACTTGCCACGCAGAGTTCCCCCTCTATGGCGCCGGACCCGGGCACATTGAGGGAGGCTTTCTCTTCGCAGGATGCTGATGCCTAGCGAGCTGCTTGTGAGGATGAGCTTCGCGCTATCCGAGAGCACGGAGTCTACGAGCTGGTCGACCTTCCCCCTGGGAGGAAGGCGATTCAGGTCAAGTGGGTCTTTCGCAAGAAAGTGAAGCCGGATGGCTCACTGGAACGCTACAAGGCCCGCTTGGTCGTCAAGGGGTTCTCTCAGATTGAGGGAGTTGATTACACTGACACCTTTGCCCCTGTCGGNTGAACAACGCGTTCCTCCATGGCTCTTTGGATGAGGAGATCTACGTGGCTCAGCCACCTGGCTTTGAGGACGGTGACAAGGTCTGGCGCTTGCGTAAGTCCTTGTACGGCCTCAAGCAGTCTCCACGGTGTTGGAACCGGGAGATCACTGGCACCTTGACTCGCGCAGGAAACGTACAGAGCGAGGCAGACCCCTCACTCTTCATCCTACTGACACCCGAGCGGTTTACCGCCATCCTGGTCTATGTTGATGACCTTCTGATCGCGTCTCCGTCACTGGAGGCCGTGAAGGAGGCCAAGGCTGTCCTGCAGACCGCCTACAGGATGAAGGACCTCGGTCCTGCATCGATGTTTCTTGGTATGGAGATTGTGCGAGATCGCAGACATCGGACACTGTTGCTGCATCAGGCGCGATACGCACGAGTCGTGGGGGAGCGCTTTAGCGATCTCCTTGGTGCAGTGCCCAGTGCTTCCACACCCATCACACCTGATGGGCAGGATGCCCTGAAGGTGGATGACCCTACACAGCTGGGGGAGACAGTGGACGTGACCTTGTACCTCCGTCTCATCGGATCTCTGATGTACCTGGCCACTACCACGCGTCCCGACATCGCGTTTGCCGTCAACCTTCTCGCTCAGTTCTCGCAGGCTCCACGTGCAAGAGCTCTTCACGCAGCTGTGCGAGTGGTACGGTACGTGGTCTCCACGCCGTATCTCGGACTCTGCTTTCGTCGGCAGTGTTCGGTGGTTCTTTACGGCTACACTGACAGTGACTGGGCTTGGAGTCCTGACGGGCGCAGTCGCACTAGCTACGTGTTTTTGCTCGGTGGTACCGCTTTGTCCTGGCGAAGCGGAAAGCAGGGCTGCATCGCACGTAGCTCGTCGGAGGCAGAGTATGTGGCTTTGGGGGCAGGGGCTGCTGAGGCAGTTTGGCTACAGCGCTTGTTTCTTGACCTTGGGCAGTCAGTACCCGCCATTGTGCTACGTTGCGACAACCAGATTGCTCTCGCCATCGTAAAGAACTCTGGTGTTTTTCATGCTCGCACAAAGCACATTGTGGTTGAGCATCACTTTGTTTGTGATTTGGTGGAGCGACGTGTGATCTCCATCATGTGGGTTGGCACTGACTTGTAGCGAGCTGATTTCTTGACGAAGGCACTTGCCCGCGGAAAGTTCCTGGTGGCCATTCGTTCTGTTGGGCTTCGCCCCGTGCGTGACAGTGGTTGAGTGTGGGATGTACGTTGCCGTCTCATCCATCTGTGTCACTCAATATGTGGTTGTACCAGTGCTGCACGCGTATGGACATGCGTACCATCGGGTCATGGGGGAGTGTTGTGCTTTGTGCCGTTCCTCTACAGTTTACTGTGACCACTCGGCCGTGTCCATACTCGTGCAGATCCCTGAGGCAGGCGGCCCTGGTGACACCGGCGTGAGGACAGGCGGCGGACTACCCGTCTGGAGCTGACCGACCACAGTTCCAGAGCCCCAGATGTCACCGGGACTCCTTGCTGTGCCTTCTACGTCTTGCAGGCGCCTTTCGGCGGACTGGGCATGAGGCCCATTTGCATGTTTTTGCATTGTATACTCGCAGTCAGTCAATGGATGCATGCATGTGACCAGTCGTTGCGTGCATCTTTTGATTTTGCACGTCTAGGTTCAGACGGCGTAGGATTCTGACATGTGTGCGCAGAGTTACAGCCAAAACAGTGTTTTTGGGCCGGTTTTAGGACAGCTCTTGGGCTGCCGCGTGCGACACCCGCCGTGCGCCGCGGCAGGTATTTATACCCTGGACCTGTCAGTTGTCATTTCTCTCTGCATATGCTATATTGAAGCATTCTGACACTCTGACTTGTGTCTCCTAGCCAAACCCTTGCCGTTGTGTGTACGACCTGTGACTGTCGTCACCGTCTGACTAGGCACTGACGCCCGGTCAGCGGCCGTGTTGCTAGGAAGCTTCTACGCACTATCTCACTACACTCCAAGGACTTTGCACCAGCCCCACCGGCGGTGACAGGCAGCAGGTGGCAGACAAGGTGGGCCTGCCGCCAACCCCACTCACTCTGCCGACCCATTCCGCGAATCATTGGTGGATGGGGAGACAGGGGCCAAGCAAGTGGATAAGGCGTGGGAGGAGCCTAGTGGAAGAAAAAACTGTGGTCCATTAGCGCCAGTATGGAAAGGGAGAGGGGAGGGTCTAATTGTGGGAAAGCTGGGAAAATGTTGTTGGGAGAGGAGGTCGTGGCACAGCCAAAGGCACCATAGTGCCTGCT
>SZWC01028779.1:5156-22746 GCA_023375785.1 Penium margaritaceum
ACACTCTGACAAGGCAATCCTAAGACCAAGGACCTTTTTGGATATTTCTCCCATCAGGTCTTGACCCTGGACCTCTTGCCTTTTTCTTTTCTCAGGCTAAGGCATGGAGCCATCACCCATGCCCACCCAGACATCGACGGTCCATGACCCCCGAAACTTCGAAAATTCATATCTCCCAATCCGACCTTTGGATCGGCCTCAAACTTGGACCGTAGACATTTTGCCACATGATCTTTCCAATGGTGAAGTCGGATTGGCGATCGGAGCAGGCATCTGGTAATTTCCTGGAACTTGCTCCTGTGGACCTGAAATTGAGCCGGATGGCTCCCTTTCCAACACCTTGTATTCTCCACCGTTATCACAACAAAGGACCTTGACCTTCTTGCCGGTCTACCACTCAACCATTGCGAGAAATTGCTGCAGATGCTCCTTTACCTCATTCGTTGCTTCATGAAGTACGTCCAAATCTTCCTTGTTTTGTCATCTGTGAAGGTGAGGAAATACGTGCAGCCTCCAACTGGGGCTATCCGCAACGGCCCGAACACGTCAGTGTGGACCAACTCGAGAGATTCATTCACCAAATTTTTGTGCTTGTTCCCCTTGCACCCTTTCTTCTTAGCCTTGCCCATGAGGCAGGCCTCACATACGTTCTTCACGTTCCTTGCACCCTCTCCCTTCCCCAAGGCCAGGCCTTGTACCACCTCGTGCTTGCCCATTGTCTCCAACGTGGTGTGGACGGCGTGGGCCAAGCGCCTGTGCCAAAGGTCTTGGCCAGAGTTCGCTTCCGATACCGTGGTAGTCCGAGCGACTGCTTCGGATTGGGTGGATGTTGCAGCTTCCATTGATTTTGTTATATCTACTGTTGTTGACAGGCGGCTGCTTTCTGCCTCTACCACCTGACTGCCCCCGGCAGTCATGGCTGCCCGAGCTTTAACAGCATCCTCCATCTTGGTTTGGAGGATGTAGATATCGTCCGCACGTGGAATATCTGCCACCACACTCTTTACAGCGTACAGTATTTTCACTGCCAACGTGGGAAGGGTAACAGCCCTGTTCTTATCGAAGACGACCGTCATGTCTCGGTAAGTAATCTTGCGGACAGAGAGTAGGTTGGCAGCAAAGTTGGGCAGATAGACTGCCTCGATGAGCTTGAGCTCCTTCCCTTGGCCATTCACCTGGATGGTGACCAGCTTGTCACCTACCTCTTCAGCTGGTTCCACCCTCACATTAGCATAACGGAAGTTGAGATGGCATGGGCACGTGGAGGTCAACCCCTGTTTGTCGTTGGTGGAATGGTGATTTGTGCCAGAGTCAAGTGCAAAGGCTTAAGGAGTGCATTGCCAGCGCCAGTCGCACCTTGTGCCATCAGTGTGGTGGACTACTTCCCACCCTTGCCTCCCTTGTCACCCTTCTCTCCCTCTTCCTTGACCCTTTCCTTCTTTGGAGCACGGCACTCGCGTGCCCAATGCCCTGCCTTACCATAATTATGGCAGTTGCTAGGCCGTCGCTTGCCCTTTTGCCTGTTGCCCGCCCCCTGCTGCTGCCGTGAGTTGCTAGTGCCGCTGCTGCTTGCTGTCTCCTTAGCATAGGCTGTAATGTTGGCCTCGCTATGGCTACGCCGCATAGCCTCATTGCGGATGTACTCTTAGATGTTGGAGTACTTCACGTGGTCCTCTAGCTAGCCACCAATCACAGTAATCATGGGGCCCCAGCTTGGTAGAAGAGCCATGAGGAGAATCATCCTGTGCATGTTGGCTTTAAGGCTCCAACCCACGTTGCTGGCTTGCTGAAGGAGACTCTCAAAATGCATTAAGAATTTTAGGACGTCCTCGCCTTTAGTAAGCTGCATCCTCAGCAATTTTTGGAGGATGAACAAATGGTTGGCGAGGGAGTCACTCTAGTAGACCTTGCATAGTTTCTTGTATGCCTCAGCTACGTTTGTGAGGCCGGAGATATGAGAGAGCAGATGCTGCTGCACTGCTCACACGAGAATGGCCATGCATTTCTTGTTCGCTCGCTTCTATACTGCGAGCTCCTCTTGTTGGGATGAAATTGGTTGGGCAGCCTTCCCTGTGAAGTAGGGGAGAAGATGACGATCATCGACCATGAAATCAAACTGCCACTCCTAGAGCGAGAACCCTGTTCCATCAAATGTAGGAATTGGCACAAGAATACCACTCCCTGCCTCTACTGCATACGTCATAGCTCTAGTGGTGGCTACATGTGTTCTGGTCCACGAGCCTTCCTCGATGGCGCTCTTTCATTTCTCCTCGACAGTAGGTGGAGCCATGGTACCTGCGGTTGAGGCGGATTGTCTTCGTTAAGGCCGCTCTACTACACCTGCTGTTGATGTCGATGTCAGGCTGATGGAGCCGATGTCAGGCTGATGAGAGGTCTTGGACGGAAGGCCGAAGAGGAGCATCTGTAGGTGTGATAGAGTATCTGCGCTTCTCACATTTGCTAAGCTACTGAGCAACCTGTATGCTTTTTGCAACTAAGTCTCACACTCGGCGTGGGCCCATAACCCTTTTGCATCATGAGTCACGTGGCCTGAGCCTCTAGTCTAGAAAACGGCGCCGACATAATGGTAACTGCCGACCGTCCAAGGGAATTTCATCCAAGGATCACGATCAGCCCCAAGGAATGAACTCCGCCTCTGGTGAGACCTAGCTATCCAGGTGTTTTTGCTCAAGGTCGTAGGGGCTCCCGCCCTCTAAGCCATCTTCTTCCTTGGTGTGAGAGTCCAACAAATTAAGTCAGCACTCTCAAACGAGCAAGACTACAACCACCTCAGTAGTTCATATCAAGCTCAGTCTCAAGCGCACAGCTCAAACAAGAGACATCAAGTGAAGGAGTAGTTGAGACAATGGCAACTACAAGGCATAAACAACTGAGGAGTACCTTTGACAGCCAAAGCGCGTGCACCTTGGCTAACCCAAAGCACGCGCATCTCGGCCGATCTCACTCCTTAAATCAAGGAGGTCATCCCCTCAATAAGGGAAGACATTCCCTGATCCAAGGCACATCTTTCATCTTCCAATCCGACCGTTGGATGAGCCCGAAACTTGGAGAGCTGACAGTTTGACACCTGCTCTTTCCATCGATATGGTCAGATTGACAATCTGAATAGCCATCACCAGAAATACCTAGGGCACTTATCCTTGAGCAAGGACAGTGCATGCCTGGTCTGTTGGACAGGACCCAAGAGACGCTCTACATGAGCAGTGCATGCTTGGTCCGTCCACTATTTGCCAATTTTTGAGACTAGTGGCCAAGGGGCATTCATATAACATCATCCTCCCTGCCTACATGGCGGTCCCTGTCACCGCCAAGTGGCGCCAACCACTAGGAAGGACCTTGGAATGTTATAAGATGTCTCTTAGAACCTTCTTGTCTCCCCTTTGGTCACAAAGAAAACTAGTCACTGGGCTGGGATTTGACCTAGTGACCTCTTGCTCGAGAGACTAACTCTGGAACATTGAAGCCACAAGGAGTTATCCTAGGTAGTATTTATTGGCTATACCATCCAGATTAGACCAAGGGGACTTGCTCCAAAGGAGCAGTGCATGCCTTGTCTATCTGGACCAGACTTAGGGGACTTACTCCAAGGGAGTTGTGCATGCCTAGTCTGTCCTGTACCTGTCCAAATATCAGCCATGGACACGGAGAATATCAGGTCAATACATGGATCTCATTGAGACAAAGGTGACGACAGGCACGAAGGTCTCCTCGTGCTTTGAGCTTGTACGCTGTGAAAACCCCTTCACCACAACTCTTGCCTTATACTTGTTGATAGTACCATCTTGCTTGAACGTTTTCCGGAGTACCCTCTTTGACTCCACCACGTGCGCGTTTGGGGGCCTGTCCACCATAACCCATGTTCCGTTCTCTTCAATGGATGCGAGTTTGCTATCCAGTGCCTCCTTCCACTTGCCTGCATTCGGCATGTTCGTAGCCTCCGTTACGGTCACAGGCTCTCCCTGAGCCGAGCATGAAAAGCTGAGTAAGGTCCATTCCGCACTCTCAGCATCGTACATGGGCGGAGATTTCTTCTCGTGCGTACTACTCCGGAATGTTGCTAGTGGTGTTTCAAGGCTTAGTTGCTTCTATTACTCCAGCGGTTCCTTTCATCCGTTGTTTGAGGAAGAGCCACAGGACTCAGAGTTTGACTCAGAGGCCTCGGACGACTCAGACTCAGTGTCAAAGTCCGTTGCTATGTAAGCCTGCACAGCCGCTCTCCCTGGAATACCATTCTTCAATGACATCATCTGCCAGTTCTCAGGGACCTGATCACATGACTCGAGCAATACAACCCACTCTCCTCATTTGGGAGCATGGATAGGGTCCAACGACTCTCCATTACCAAGCGTCCTTTCATCAAACTCGACATCTCGGCTCCTAATGAGGTTTCCACCCGCTTGGTCCCATAGACTGTACACCTTGTATGCGGAGTCGTATCCGACCATTACACACTTACTAACACGTGCATCCAGCTTGCCACCTCCTCCTCCTGCTTGGACCTTTACCCAAGGAGTACACCCAAAAATCCTCAAGTGTGAGGCATCAGGCTTCTTCCCTGACCAAGCCTCTAGTGGCATCCTCAGCTGCTTCTCTTGTTGCTTCTTACCACGCCTTCCAAGTGCGGCTGTTGGAGTGAGATTCACAAAGTAGCAAGCAGTTCTAGCAGCTTTAGCCTGGAGTCGAGGTGGGAGTTTTGCGTCAAAGAGCATGGTTCGTGTCATGCCGAGGATAGTCTGGTTCATCTGCTCGGCAACACCATTCCTCTAGGAGGTGTAAGAGGTAGTGGTCTGGTGGTTGATGCCATGTTGGCTCAACCAGCCTTTACACGCCTCGTTCTCACCACCGTTGTCTGTGCGTAGTGCCTTGACCTTCTTGCTTGTCTGCCATTCTACCATCGCGACAAACTCTTGTAGCTTCTCCTTGACCTCTCCGTTTGTTTTGAGGAAGTAGATCTACATCTTGCGAGTGTGGTCATCGATGAAGGTGAAGAAAAACTTGCTGCCGCTGTTCAAAGGGGTGTGGAATGGTCCGCACACATCACAGTGGAGCAGGTCTAAGATTCCGGCCACACGTTGCCCACTACGCTCAAAGGGATTTCTCTTTACCTTGACCTTGAGGCATGGCTTACACAACTTTTTGCACTTTCTCTCATCGTTGGCCTTGCATCCCTCCATCCCATGAACTACTTCATGCTGCTGCATAGCTTGTAGTGTGTTGTCGGCCACATGGCCAAACTCACTATGCTAGAGCTCAGTATTTGTGTCGATGGAGTTGGCCGCCATGGTGACGGCTTGTGGTGCAACATCAGGTTTTGGAAACTTGGGCTCTTCAACCGCCGCATATCCCTCATGTATAGTTCCAAGGGGTTTTGTCTGGAGCGCGTAGAGCCCATCAACTCTAGGGACCTGTGCAACAAGACTCTCCTTGGTATAGGAGATCTTGATGTCCTTGTTCTTGACAATCACGGAGCACGACATGACGGTCGTAAAGACGACCGTCATGTCGTGCTCTGTGATTTTGGACACTCACAAGAGATTTGCCGTAGAAGACAGCATGTAGACGATATTCTCCAGCTTCAAGTCTTGTTCAGCATCGTTCACGTCGATGCTGTTTAACTTATCTCCCTCGCCTTGCGCATGGACAAGGCTTCCATTGGCATATCTGAAGCGACGTTCAGTGTCCCCAATGGAAATGAACCCATCCTTCTGCCTTGAAGAGCGATGGTTCATGCCAGAGTCGAGCCCGTAGGCTACACGCTTGAGTAGTGCCGCTCCCTTGGTTGCCGGCACGCTCTCAGCCATCATGTTCGTCAACTCCTTTTTACCCTTTCCTTTGCAACCAGATCTACTACCATGATGTCTGTCTTCCTTCTTGGGAGCCCCGCACTCTCGTGTCCAATGCCCAAGCTTGCCACATTTATGGCACTTCCTAAGATACTTTGAACTCTTTCCACCGCCACCATTGCCTTTTCCTCCACCGCTACCGCTTTTGCTGCTGCTCTGACCAGAAGAGGAATTACTTCCACAAGCATTGTACTGTGCAGCATAGGCTAGAATTGAAGGCTCACCACCGCTACGATGCATGGCCTCGTTGCGCACGTACTTGGACACTGCCTCATATATCCAATCCTCCTCCTTCTAACTGCCAAAGACGGTGATCACATGACCCCAGCTTTCAGGTAGTGCCATGAGGAGGATCATGGCCTACATGTTGGTGTTGATTTCCTAGCGTATTTGGATCACTTGCTGCAGCAGATCTTCAAACTGCAACAAGAAATCCGGAATCAACTCTCTTTTCCTCATCCTCATCGAAATCATTTTTTGAAGAATGAAGAGGCGATTTGCAAGAGTCGTTGATTGGTGTACACGTGCAAGGTTCTCAAAAGCCTTTGATATATGTGTGATACCTTTGTTGGATCTTTCCTCACCTAAAAAGTAAGGAAAGGTACCTTTTTCCTAGTCAGCACACTATGACAAGGCAACCCAAGAATCTAGGACCTTTTTGGATATTCCTCCCATCAGGTCTTGATCCTGGACCTCTTACCTTTTTCTTTTCTCAGGCTAAGGCATGGAGCCATCGCCCATGATCACCCAGATATCGGCGATCGATGACCCCAAAAACTTGGAAAATTCATCTCCCAATCCGACAGTTGGATCGGCCTCAAACTTGGACTGTAGATATTTTGCCACCTGATCAGAGCAGGCATCTCGTAGTCACCTTGAACTTCCTTCCATGGACCTGAAACTGAGCCGGATGGCTCCTTTTCCAACAACCTTGGAGTTGGATATGTTGTGACTCATGCACTGATCTCACAAGAATCGCAAGCGCCAGGTAATTTTTGGCACTCCACGCTTCATATCTAGGATCTGATTATGGAGGTTCAACCTCTTCTCCAAAGAACATCTTCAAATAGCCACTCATCCTAATCACAATTTCATATTCCCATCTCCACAAGGGAAAACCAAACCCTATGAACTTTGACATCCCACCATTGACCTGCTCGAAAGTGAGCGTCGCGGCTTTGCTCATACTACTTCTCTACGTCTCTGCTTCTTTGCTTCGCTGAGGCCAATGTAGGCTGATGTAGGCTGTTATCTGCTACCGGTTTAGAATGTGCAGATTCCTCGCTTACCTCTTAGCCGTTGATCACGTACAAAGAGAGAAGAACGCACACTAGCGAACCCAGGGTCGTGCCTCCAAGGGTAGAGCTTATCGTACTTAGAGCCCAAGGCTTGTACTTCCAAGGGCAGACCTTATCCTTGGCCGTTCTTCGCTAAGTGCTAGTACCGGCCGTTAGAGCTGATGGAGCAGATGGAGCAGATGGAGGTGATGGAATTGATGTGCACTGCACGACAGAGAGGGCGAGAGAGTATGCAGAAGAGTGCCTTACAACTAGTCAGTGTAGTCCCATAATCCTTTGTCAACTTGCCTCAGGTGACGCTCTAGAAAATGGGTTTGGACACAATGGTTCCCGCTCACCGCTGTTGGTATTGAAACCAATATATCACCCTGAGAGCCAAGGTTCCACATTGAGCAGTTCATAGGAATCACTTCCTTGCACTGTGTCCTTAGTACCTGGGCACTTTCGTGCGAGGAGCAAACTCCTGGGGCTTAGACCAACGAATACTTATTTAGTCTCTTCCTCTAGTGGACAACTCTATGAGGAGTCTCAAAGGTAAGAACTGTACTAAATGACAGGCAACTGAAAGGTTCTTATAGTCCTAGATCCAGCCTCTAGCCTAGGCGCGCAGTTGCTCCTTAGATTAGCCACTTTCGGAGCAATCTTGATTGCATCATCTGTTACTCGTGAGTTACGTGGCATGAGGCTGCGGTCTAGAAAATAGCGCCGACACAATGATAACTACCAACCGTCCAAGGGAATTTCACCCAAGGATCACGATCCTCCCCAAGGAATTAAGTATGCCTCTTGTGAGACCTAGTTACCTAGGTGCTTTCGCTCAAGGTCTTAGGGGCTCCTGCCCTCTAAGCCTTCTTCTTCCTTGGTGTAAGAGCCCAACATATTAGGTCAGTACTCTTACAGGAGCAAGATTACAACCACCTTAGTAGTTCATATCAAGCTCAGACTCAAGCGCACAACTCAGACTAGAGACATCAAGTGAATGAGTAGTTGAGACAATGGCAAATACAAGGCATAAACAGCTGAGGAGTGCCTTTGATATCCAAAGTGTGTGCGCCTCGGCTAACCCGAAGCGCGCACGTCTCAGCCGATGTCACTGCTTAAATCAAGGAGGTCATCCCCTCAACCAGGGAAGACATCCCCTTATCCAAGGCACATCTTGCATCTTCCAATCCGACCATTGGTTCAGCCCAAAACTTGGAGAGCTGAGAGTTTGACACCNCTTAGTAGTTCATATCAAGCTCAGACTCAAGTGTACAACTCAAACAAGAGACATCAAGTGAATGAGTAGTTGAGACAATGGCAAATACAAGGCATAAACAGCTGAGGAGTGCCTTTGATATCCAAAGTGTGTGCGCCTCGGCTAACCCGAAGCGCGCACGTCTCAGCCGATGTCACTGCTTAAATCAAGGAGGTCATCCCCTCAACCAGGGAAGACATCCCCTTATCCAAGGCACATCTTGCATCTTCCAATCCGACCATTGGTTCAGCCCAAAACTTGGAGAGCTGAGAGTTTGACACCTGCTCTTTCCATCGACACGGTCGGATTGACAATCTGAATATCCATCATCAGAAAAACCCAGTGGACATATCCTTGAACAAGGATAGTGCATGCCTGGTCTGTTGGACGAGACCCACAGGACTTGCTCCACATGAGTAGTGCATGCCTGATTCGTCCACTACTTGCCAATTCTGGAGACTAGTGGCCAAAAGGCATTCATGTAACAACATCATTCCCCTTGCTTACATGGCGCTCCCTATGACCGCCAAGAGGCGTCAACCATTAGGAAAGACCTTGGAATATTCTAAGATGTCTCTTAGTATCTTCCTGTCTCTCCTTTGGTGACAAAGAGAATTAGTCATCGGGCTGGGATTTGGCCCAGTGTCCTCTCGCTCGAAAGACTAACTCTAGAACGTCTAAGCCACAAGGAGTTGTCCTAGGTAGTATTTGCTGGCTATACTATCCAGATTAGACCAAGGGGACGTGCTCCAAAGGAGAAGTGCATGCCTTGTCTATCTGGACCAGACTTAGGGGACTTACTCTAAGGGAGCAGTGGATGCCTAGACCGTCCTGTGCCTGTCCAAATTTCAGCCATGGACAAGGAGCATATCAGGTCAAGAAGAAGAACGCACATTAGTGAACCCAGGGTCGTGCCTCCAAGGATAGAGCTTATTGAGTGAGGGTCCTAGTGTTGTACCTCCAAGGATAGAGCTTTTCTTTGGCTCTTGTTTGCTACGTGTCACCACACGCCGTTGGAGCTAATGGAACAGATGGAGCTGATAGAGCTAATGCGTGCTGGAAGATAGAGAGGGCAAGATTGTGCGCACAAGGATGCCTAGTTGTAAAACTAGTCAGAGTGGGCCCATAACCCTTTGTCAACCTGTCTGAGGCGTCGGTCCAGAAAACAAAGTTCGACACAATGGTTCCTGTTGACCGCTCTTGGTGTTGCAATCAATAGATGATATCACCCTCACAGCCAAGGTTCTACACTGAGAAGTTCATAGGAATCACTTCCTTACACTCTATCCTTAACACCTGGTCACTTTCACGCAAGGAGCGAACTCATGGTACTTAGATCAACCAATGCTTCTTTAATATCTGCCTTTGGTAGATAACTGTCTGAGGAGTCTCAAAGGTAAGAATTGTACTGAATGACAAGGAACTGACAGGTTCTTATAGTCGTAGAGCCAGCCTCTAGCCTAGACGCGTAGTGGCTACTTGGATGCGCCACTTTTAGGGAAATCTGGATAAGTCATCCCCTTGCCTACATGGCGCTCCCTTTGACCGCCAAGTGGTTGTAACCACCAAGAAGGACCTTGGAATGTTTTAAGATTCCTCTTACAACCTTCATGTCCCCTTTTTGGTCACAAAGAAAATAAGCCACCGGGCTGGGATTTCACCCAGGGACGTCTCGCTACAGAGACAAACCGTGGAACATCTAAGCCTATCTGGACCAGACTTAGGGGATTTTCTCCAAGGGAGCAGTGCACATCGGAGTGTAGCTAGTATGCGCCAGAAGAAAACTCTGCCCAAGTACGATGCTGAAAGTGCAGAATGGACCGAACTCAGCTGGTCAGGCTTGGCTCACGGAGAGCCTATGACTGTGACGGAGGCCATGAATATGCCAGATGCGGCCAAGTGGAAGGAGGCAGTGGACAGCGAACTTGCATCCATTGAAGAGAACGGAACATGGGTTCTGGTGGAAAGGCCTCTAAACGCCCAGGTGGTGGGGTCAAAGTGGGTACTCTGGAAAACGTTCAAGCAGGATGGTACTATCGACAAGTATAAGGCAAGAGTTGAGGCGAAGGGATTTTCCCAGCGTACAAGCTCGGAGTATTAGGAGACCTTCGTGCTTGTCGTCATCTTTGCCTCCTTCAGATCCATGTTGGGCATAGCTGTAGCAAAAGGTCTGGAGGTCCACCGGATGGATGTCAATACAGCTTTCCTCAACAGGAAGCTAGACAAAGAAGTTGTGATAGAAATGCCCGAGGTAGCGAAAGCTCCAGAGTGCAAGGTTTGCAAACTGGTCAAAAAACTCTACGTGCTAAAACAGGCCCCAAGGATGTGGTACAAGGAGATGGATTGCTTCATGGCCGGCCTCACCTTCACGCACTGCCAGAATGACCCTAGTGTCTATCTGTAGGAGGATGAGCAAGGCTGGTTGCACTGTACGTGGATGACCTCATCATCTGCTCGTCATCTGTCCGACTATTGATCAAGCTGAAAACAGATCTCAGAAAAAAGTTCAAGATAAAGGGCAGTGGTCCACTCGAGCTGTACCTCAAGATGGCTGTCCAGCGCAATCGAGGAACAGGCACCATCGAGCTGAACCAGACCAAGTACATCATGGAGGTCCTCAAGCGCTACAACATGGAGGATTGCAAGCCCATCAGCACATCCATGACAACAGACATCAAGCTGTCCTCCTCCATGAGCCCCAGCACGGAAGCAAAATGACGTGAGATGGAGAAAATTCCCTACTAGGCTGCGGTTCGCAACCTCATGTATGCCATAGTAGGAAAAGGCCCTGACATTTGTTATGTTGTGGGATAAGTGGGTAGGTTTGTGGCCAATCCAAGGCCACAGCACTAGCAAGCAATCAAGCGCATCATGCCTTATCTACAGAAGATACGACATAGGGGACTGCAGAATCGCTACGGCTGATATGCTACACAGACGTCGAGTAGGGAGGAAGAACGGATGAAAGAAGGTCCACCTCGGGTTTTGTGTGCCTCTTGAACGCTGGTGTAGTCTCTTCGACAAGCAAAAAGGAAGATTGTATCTCCCTATCTACCGCTGAGGCAGAGTACAAAGCTCTGTTAGAAGCATGCAAGGAGACAATGGCTACGCAGTTTGCTGGCCGAGATGAAAGTGCCAAAAACAGAGGCAACTAAGGTCCGCATCGACAGCAAGAGCACCATGAAAATGGCACAAGATGATCGGTGGACCAAGTACATCAACATAAGGTACCACTACTCACGCGACCTATTCGCAAAGTGTTGGAACTAGAGGAGAATGGGAGCCTAAGAGCAGCGAGCATGCGGGACTGGAAGTGCATTGCTTGTGCTGAAGAATGGTTATTGAATCACTCAAAATCATGGAGTATATATACAGCTAGAGCTTGGGCAAGTCAGCCCTCTCACAAGCTACACCACTTAGTCATGGAGGCTAAGGCTCACACACTAGAGTCCATAATCTCACACAAGAGAGGAATTCAGCCTAGCAAACAGGCTAACCACTCACATACGACCTAGAGAGTTAGAAAATGCTCTCATGAAACACTCCTAGTGGTCACATAACCCACAATCCCATGGAGAATTGCCATGTGTCCATGACTAGCACACAAGGATCTCATCTCACCTAAAACTAAGAAGAGGTACCTTTTTCCTAGTCAGCACACTCTGACAAGGCAACCAAGAATCTAGGCTCTTTTTGGATATTTCTCTCATCAGGTCTTTACCCTGGACCTCTTGTCTTTTTCTTTTCTCAGGCTAAGGCATGGAGCCATCGCCCATGGTCACCTAGATATCGGCGTTCGATGACCCCGGAAACTTAAAAAATTCATATCTTCCGATCCGACCATTGGATCGGCCTCAAACACGACCATAGACATTTTGCCACCTGATCTTTCCATTGGTGATATGGGATCGAAGATCGGAGCAAGCATGTGGTAGTTTCCTGGAACTTGCTCCTCTGGACCTGAAACTAAGTTAGATGGCTCCTTTTCCAACAATCTCCCACTTTGCCGTAGTCAGAGTGGACTGAGTCTACATGCCTTCGTGTACAACTGCAACTTTTCAGGGGTCATTGGCTTGGTACAGAAATCAGCGACCTACTTGCTGGTTGGAGTAAACTCTAGCTTGATAGCACCCTCTTGCACCATGTGCCTGATTAAGTGATATGCGATGTCAATGTGCTTGGTGCATGCATGGTGCTCAAGATTCTTGGCGAGTGCGCTCTGGTTGTCGACGGGCACAAGAACTGGAACTGCTGTACTCCCACTCATCTTTGCCATGAGACGCTTAAGCCAAACTGCTTCCTTGGCTCCAAAGCTGAGAAAGACGTATTCAACTTTCGTGCTTGAGGTCGCCACGACCACCTGCCGCTTGCTGCACCAGCTAATGGCCCCACCATGTCCAAGGATGGACACTCGGTCCTCAGGATTTGAAACCCAATCTGCGTTTGTATAACCGATGATGTTGTTGTCGTTGCCGTTGTAGGTGATACCGGTGTTGATGGTTCTGACAAGGTAGCGGAACATCGGCTTCACAACATTTTGGTGCTCAGGTCCGGGATTAGCCATGTGCTGGTTCACAACGCTAACAGATCGTTCGAGGTCCAGCCTGGTTGCAACCATCAGGTGCATGAGACTGCCGACGGCGCTCAGGTGTTTCTTCCACTCAGCTGCATCTGCTTCTCCTACGTCTCTAGTAGCGTGCCGATGGATTTGGCCTCTGCCATGCCAAACCGCTGCAAGACATCCTTGATGTCACGGCTTTATTGCAATGAGAGAGAGCGTGATTTGCGGTCACATGTGATCTGGATACCGAGGAACTATGATGCCTCCTCGAGATCAGACATCTAGAAGTACTCCTGCATGGCTTCCTTGAACTCTTGCAGTGCAGACATGCTGTTCAAAAGGAGGAGCATGTCATCCACATACACGATCATGATAAGGACCTCATGCTCATGCTGCTAGGTATAGACGCTATGGTCACACTCGTTGCGCTCGAACTCCATGCAAAGCAACGCCGCATCCAACTTCTGATTCCTGTTGGGAAAAGAGCCATCCGGCTCAGTTTCAGGTCCACAGGAGCAAGTTCCAGGAAAGTACAAGATGCCTGCTCCGATTGTCAATCCGACTTCATCATTGGAAAGATCAGGTGGCCAAATGTCTACGGTCCAAGTTTGAGGCGGATCCAACAGTCGGATTGGGAGATATGAATTTTCGTAGTTTCCGGGGTCATCTACCGTCGATATCCGGGTGACCATGGGCAATGGCTCCATGCCTTAGCCTGAGAAAAGAAAAAGGCAAGAGGTCCAGGGTCAAGACCTGATGGGAGAAATATCCAAAAAAGTCCTTGGTTTTAGGATTGCCTTGTCAGAGTGTGCTGACTAGGATAAAGGTACCTCTCCTTACTTTTTAGGTGAGGTGAGATCCTTGTGTGCTAGCCATGGACACATGGCGATTCTCCATGGGTTTGTGGGTTATGTGACCACTAGGAGTGTGCCATGAGAGCATTCTCTAGCTCTCTAGATCGTGTGTGAGTGGTCAGCCTAATTGCTAGGCTGATTTCCTCCCTTGTGTGAGATTATGGACTCTAGTGTGTGAGCCTTAGCCTCCATGGCTAAGTGGTGTAGCTTGTGAGAGGGCTGACTTGCCCAAGCTCTAGCTCTATATGTACTCCATCATTTTGAGTGATTGAACAACCATTCTTCAGCACAAGTGATGCCCTTCCAATCACACATTCTCGCTGCTCCAAGGCTCCCTCTCTCCTCAAGATCCAATAGTTCCAAGCACACGACGCTTGCTTGAGGCCGTAAAACGACTATGCAGCTTGTAAGCCAGGTGCTCCTGGCCATCCATGACGAACCCCTCCGACTGCTCCATGTAAAACTCCTCTTCCAGGAGCGCCGTCTTGACGTCCATGTGGTGAATCTCAAAGTCCTCAGCTGCTGCATAAGAAAGGAGCGTGCGCACAAAGGCAAACTTTGCAATAGGAGCAAAGGTTTCCAGCTGCAAGTAGGTTGTCATCTGCTCCCCGCTTCTTCTTGAACACCTACTTGCACTTGATCACCTTGCGTCCAAGTGGACGCTCAGTCAGCTCCCACGTGCCATTGTCGAGTTACGACACTATCTCTTGCTAGACAGCTTGCGCCCAATCTACTGCATCTGGTGAAGTCATGGCCTCCTCGTACAACGTTAGCTGATCAGAGTCTGCTGCAACTGTGACGTTCATATGGTCTGATTTTTTGAGCATCCAGATTTTCCCGTGTTCACCAGGCTTGTAGCGCATCCTGAGAGGGTACCTTTGACCAGGAGCTAGAGCGTTACTAGACGGCTGGCGCGGTGCTGCTGGCACAACTGCTTGTGCTCATGATGGTGCATCTTCTTCCTTTGCTTTTGCCAATGCAGCTGTTGTATCCGCTGCATCAGACATGGGAGAATAGAGTGGTTCCCCCAATGTCACAGTAAAGGAAAGGCCAGAAGAGACGTGGTCAGGGAGTATGTCTCCTCCGACTGCTTTCTTAGCTGCTGGTTCTGCTGCCTCTTGGCAGATGATGTTGGTGCTGATGACGTTGCTTTCGTTGAAAACAACGTCCCAAGAGATGATGATGTGGTCAATATCCCTCTCGTACAGTCGATACGCCTTGCTTGCCACGTCATAGCCGATCATCAGCTTTTGTACGCTCTTTGCATCCCATTTCTACCGCTTCTCCTTGGACAAGTGCATGTATTCCAAGCTGCCAAACGTGCGAAGATGACCCACGCTCAGCTTCTTGCTGAAACATGCCTCATACGGCATCATTTACTCCAGGGCCTTGGTTGGACTACGGTTCATGATGTACACTACAGTGCTCATTGCTTCGGCCCAAAAGTCGTAGGTTGGCCGAGCCGCATGCAGCATGGAGCGCCCTGACTCAACGATGGTGCGGTTGGCGTATTCGGCTACGTCGTTCTACTGCGGCAAGTATGGCGCTGTCCGCTCCGCCTTGATACCTACTGCTGCGAGGTAGTCCTGGAACTCCTTGCTCAGATACTCTCCACCGTGGTTGCTGTACAATGCCTTGACTTTCTTGCCAGTCTCGTTCTCCACCATGGCCTTGAACTCCTTGAACCTGTCAAAGCACGAGTCCTTGGAGGAAAGGAAGTACACAGTAGTGTAATGGCTGAAATCATAAATGAAGGTGAGAAAATACCTAGAGCCTCCAAAGCTCTGGGTCTGCATCGGGCCACACAAGTCTGTGTGGACCAGCTCCAACACCTCCTTCGCGCGCTCCCCTGCTCCAAAAATGCCTCGCGATGCTGCTTCCCCTCGAAACAGCCAATACACAACTGCTGCTAAAAGTTAGAGATGGTGGACAAGTCACGCACCATCTGCTTTGTTTGAAGTTGTTGCAAGGCGCGCATGCCAATGTTGCCGTAGCGCGCATGCCAGATTTTGCCATCTATGGTCATGGAACACTACCACTTCAATGCCACAACGGGTCTCCAACCACATCTCCACAATCCCAATCCCCTCAGCATGCACCATCCGATCATAACCCAAAGCAATCAATCGAGGAGGAATAGAGAGCAGCTATGAAAACCACTCCTTGTGGTGCGTCAGACTCTTGGTACACCCAGAGTCCTTGTACCACACAAGATCCGCCTTCTCCTTCTGCGACATGTCAGACTTTGCCATGAAGAGGCGATCGCGCACCTCCTTGGCCACGTTCATGTTGCAAAAATGGCGCGCGCCGGTCTGGTTCTACTGCTGCTGCTGCTACTGACATTACTATGACTGCTGCTGCTGCTGCTGTGGAGATTGCTACTTAAGCTGCTGCTACTGCTGCTCCTTTGGGTCCCTCTTGAACTCGAAGTACTATTTCTTCTAGTACCCCTCTTTCTAACAATAGTGGTATTTTCCCTTCTTCTTGCCTCTGTGTTGCCCAGAGTATTGGTGCTTCTAGTTGCGTGAACCCATGGCCATGAAAGCTGCTTCACTACTACCATTGCCGCCATTGCGCTTTGTGGCATTATGACTCAGCTTTACCTGCACCAGGTACGTGCAGATGAAGTCCAGGTCAAGAGCCGACTGGCACTCCAAAATCTCTTGCACTGTGTCATAGCCCGTTAGGACTCCCCTCAGCAAGAGGAGAACAAAGTGCGTATCTTCCAAAGGGTTGCCGATCGCTCTCAGCTGCTTTGCTAGCTCCTTTGCCCTGTCCAAGTACGCCTCCTTCACTTCGCCATCCTGTATTTTCAATGTCATTACCTTCTCCTCCAAAAGCATGAGGAATGCAGGATCCTTGCTCTCATACTTCTTGCACAACGTGTCCCATCCCTCTTTTGCAGTAGCCTTGTTACTTAAGTACTGAAGATGCGGGTTGGAGATGGTGTTGACAAGTAGCCTGCCTGTCCTTCTTCCACTCCTCATATGCCGCTATTGTTGTATATGAACTTGCATCTACTGCACCCTTTTGGGGCATCTTCCTCGCCACTACCTGCACTACGGTGATTCCTTTTGCGTGTGGAGGCGGAGCGCGCTCGTCGCCTCTCACCACCTCCCACAAGCCCCTCTCCTCCAAAAGGAGGTGGGTACAGATCTTCCAAAGCGTGAACTTGGCGCATCCTTCTAGCTTCTACGAGGGCTGGACTACTGTTACCACGCCTGCTGCTGCCATTTTGAGCTTTGGTGTGTTGGGAAAGGAGCCATCCGGCTCAATTTCAAGTCCACAGGAGCAAGTTCCAGGAAACTTCCAGATGCCTGCTCCGATCGTCGATCAGTCTTCACCATTGCAAAGATCAGGTGGCAAATTATCTACGGTCCAAGTTTCAGGCCGATCCAACGGTCGGATTGGGAGATATCAATTTTCGAAGTTTCGGGGGTCATGGACCGTCGATGTCTGGAAGGCCATGGGTGATGGCTCCATGCCTTAGCCTGAGAAAAGAAAAAAGGCAAGAGGTCCAGGGTCAAGACCTGACGGGAGAAATATCCAAAAAGGTCCTTGGTCTTAGGATTGCCTTGTCAGAGTGTGCTGACTAGAATAAAGGTACCTCTCCTTACTTTTTAGGTGAGGTGAGATCCTTGTGTGCTAGCCATAGACACATGGCGATTCTCCATGGGTTTGTGGGTGATGTGACCACTAGGAGTGTGCCATGAGAGCATTCTCTAGCTCTCTAGGTCGTGTGTGACTGGTCAGCCTGATTGTTAGGCTGATTTCCT
>SZWC01028780.1:8001-19859 GCA_023375785.1 Penium margaritaceum
TGCGCTCAGGGAAAGATGCACCGGTGCACTTATCCTGATTCGCGTTCCCGAGCGCTGAGGCCTCTCGAGTTGGTCCACTTGGACCTGCTCGGTCCTCTCCCGGTCGAGTCCCTGTCCGAGAGGGGCCGGTATGTTCTGACGCTGACTGATGACTTCACCCGGATGCGGTGGGTCTACAGTCTGCGTCAGAAGAGCGACGCCGTCCTTGCAGTTTGGCTCTGGCTCGTGATGGCTGAGCGTCACTCTCGCCACACGCTACATACCTTTCGCTCGGATCGCAGTGGCGAGTTCCTCGGTGAGATGGACTTCTTCTTTGCTGAGCACGGCATTTTTCACCAGGTCTTCGCTCCTCCTACCCCATAGCAGAACGGTGTATCTGAGCGCTGGAACCGCACCATGGAGGATGCGGTCCGCGCCATGCGGTCTGAGTGCGGTCTCCCGGAGTCCTTCGCCTTCAAGGGCTTCGCCTACATGACTTGGGTCTAGAACCGCCTCCCGCATGGTCCGCTTCCGGATCATGTTACACCGTATGAGCTCCGGTTTGGCCACCGTGCTGATCTTCGTCTCGCTCGCGTCTGGGGTTCCCTGGCCTCCGTGTGGTACACCGAGGACCAGCAGGGGTCCAAGGTCTCCCCTCGGGGTCGCTTGCGTGCCTTCATTGGCATCTCCCCGTGGTCGAAGGCCTGGCGCTTTTGGGACCCCACTTGCCGTCGTGTCATTGAGTCCCGTGACGCGCTGTTTTTTTAGTCACTCACATACCGTGATCTGACTTCAATCACACCCCTCTCTGCAGCTCATGTCCCTTCCTGTGAGGGTCCTCGGCGGATGGGGGAGAATTCTCTGCCAGCGACCATTCCTCGTCAGGCTGATGTGTCCGCTCGAGTCCCCTCTCCGTCTCCAGCACTTGATAATCCGGCTATCATTGTCGTTGGTCCAGAGATCCCGCCTGTTCAGCCTCTTTCACACCCCACAGGTACCGCTGCTCTCACCCCTCCTCCTGCATCACCACCTGTGTCTACTGGCACCCCTGCTCTGGCGTCTGACCCAGTCCAGCCCACTCCTGTCCCTACGTCAGCTGACATTCCCGTCTCAGCGTCCGGGCCAGCCTTGCCCGCTCGCACCCCCAGCTCTGTGTCCCCCATACACGCATCTCCTCACACAGCATCTCCGGCTGCCTCGTCTCAGACCTCACCAGCTGTGGTCGTACCTGTCCCTGTGGTCGTACCTGTACCTGAGCCTGAGGTGCCCCCCTCGACCTCCGGTTACTCCCGTGAGCCCTGTGGTCGCCTTCGACCACTGGATTCCAGAGCTCAGCGAGCGTCGTGTCCCGGACCAAGGCGTTCCTCTCGTAGCATCGCGAGTGGTGATCCAGGCGTAAAGGCCTTAGGCCTGAGTGTCCGCACTGAGCTTTCAGAGGTACACCCAGCATGACCCATAGGGCACGACCTGGTCACTCGCGAGTTCCATATCGCCTGTGACGCAGCAGCTGATCTCATGGCCGTCAGGCCTGACACTGAGGCGTGTGCACTTGCCACGCAGAGTTCCCCCTCTATGGCGCCTGACCCGGGCACATTGAGGGAGGCTTTCTCATCGCAAGATGCTGATGCCTGGCAAGCTGCTTACGAGGATGAGCTTCGCGCTATCCGAGAGCCCAGAGTCTGCGAGCTGGTCGACCTTCCCCCTAGGAGGAAGGCGATTTAGGTCAAGTGGGTCTTTCGCAAGAAAGTGAAGCCGGATGGCTCACTAGAACGCTACAAGGCCCGCTTGGTCGTCAAGGGGTTCTCTCAGATTGAGGGAGTTGATTACACTGACACCTTTGCCCCTGTTGGCCGCATGACCTCAGCTCGAGCTCTGTTCAGTGTAGTGGCTCAGCACGACTGGGAACTACACCAGATGGATGTGAACAACGCGTTCCTCCATGGCTCTCTGGATGAGGAGATCTACGTGGCTCAGCCACCAGGCTTTGAGGACGGTGACAAGGTCTAGCGCTTGCGCAAGTCCTTGTACGACCTCAAGCAGTCTCCACGGTGTTAGAACCGGGAGATCACTGGCACCTTGACTCGCACAGGATACGTACAGAGCAAGGCAGACCCCTCGCTCTTCATCCTACCGACACCCGAGCGGTTCACCGCCATCGTGGTCTATGTTGATGACCTTCTGATTGCGTCTCCGTCCCTGGAGGCCGTGAAGGAGGCCAAGGCTATCCTGCAGACTGCCTACAGGATGAAGGACCTCGGTCCTGCATCGGTGTTTCTTGGTATGGAGACTATGCGAGATCGCAGACATCGGACACTGTTGCTGCATCAGGCCCGATGCGCACGAGTCGTGGGGGAGCGCTTTAGCGATCTCCTTGGTGTAGTGCCCACCGCTTCCACACCCCTCACACCTGATGGGCAGGATGCCCTGAAGGTGGATGACCCTACACAGCTGGGGGAGACAGTGGACGTGACCTTGTACCTCCGTCTTATCGGATCTCTGATGTACCTGGCCACTACCACGCGTCCCGACATCGCGTTCGCCGTCAACCTCCTCGCTCAGTTCTCGCAGGCTCCACGTGCGAGAGCTCTTCACGCGGCTGTGCGAGTGGTACGGTACGTGGTCTCCACGCCGTATCTCGGACTCTGCTTTCGTCGGTAGTGTTCGGTAGTCCTTGACAGCTATACTGACAGCGACTGGGCTTGGAGCCCAGATGGGCGCAGTCGCACTGGCTACGTGTTTTTGCTCGGTGGTACCGCTTTGTCTTGGCGAAGCGGAAAGCAAGGCTGCATCACACGTAGCTCGTCGGAGGCAGAGTATGTGGCTTTGGGCGCAGGGGCTGCTGAGGCAGTTTGGATGCAGCGCTTGTTTCGTGAGCTTGGGCAGTCAGTACCCGCCATTGTGCTGCGTTGCGACAACCAGAGTGCTCTCGCCATTGCGGACAACTCTGGTATTTTTCATGCTCGCACAAAGCACATTGTGGTTGAGCATCACTTCGTTCGTGATCTGGTGGAGCGATGCGTGATCTCCATCATGTGGGTTGGCACTGACTTGCAGCGTGCTGATTTCTTGACGAAGGCACTTGCCCGCGGAAAGTTCCTGGTGGCCATTCGTTCTGTTGGGCTTTGCCCCGTGCATGACAGTGGTTGAGTGTGGGATGTGCGTCTACGTCTCATCTGTCTGTGTCACACACTATGTGGTTGTACCAGTGCTGCACGCGTATGGACATACGTACCATCGGGTCATGGGGGAGTGTTGTGTTTTCTGCCGTTCCTGAACAGTTTACTGTGACCACTCGGCGGTGTCCATACTCGTGCAGATCCCTGAGGCAGCCGGCCATGGTGACACCGACAGGCGGCGGACTATCCGCTTGGAGCTGACCGACCACTGTTCCAGAGCCCCAGATGCCACCGGAACTCTTTGCTGTGTCTTCTACGTCTTGGAGGCGTCTTTCAGCGGACTGGCCATGAGGCCTATTTGCACGTTTTTGCATTGTATGCTCACTGTCAGTCAATGGATGCATGCATGTGACCAGTCGTAGCGTCCGTCTTTTGATTCTGCACGTCTAGGTTCAAACGGCGTAGCATTCTGACATGTGTGCGCAGAGTTACGGCCAAAACAGTGGTTTTGGGCCGGTTTTAGGACAGCTCTTGGACTGCCGCGTGCGACACCCGCCGTGCGCCGCGGCAGGTATTTATGCCTTGGACCTGTCATTTGTCATTTCTCTCTGCATATGCTATATTGAAGCATTCTGACACTGTGTCGTGTGTCTCCTAGCCAAACCCTTGCCGTTGTGTGTACGACCTGTGACCGTCGTCACCGTCTGATCAGGCACTGACGCCCGGTCAGCGGCTGTGTTTCCAGGAAGCGTCTACGCACTTTCTCGGCGGCGGCGATCAACTGCAAGGCCAGCTGTAGCGAGCGACTGCAAGCAGTTGAAGTAGTAGCGGTAGCGATCAGCAAGCACAGTGACAGCAGCCGGAGCAGCGCTGGCGGGTAGCAGCCGCAGCAGCGGCGGTGGCAACACGCACCAGCAACAACAGTGGAGGCGGGCAGTAGCCGTAGCAGCAGCAGCGGCGGTGAGCAGTTGCAGCAGTAGCTATAGTAGCATTCACAGCATCAGCAGCGGCAGGCAGCAGCCGTAGCAGTAGTCGCAGCAACAGCAGCAGCGGGCAACAGTTGTAGCAGCAGCAGTAGCAGCAGCAGTTGCTGTAGCAACCGTAGCAGCAGTTGCTACACCACCTGCTGTCGTTGGGCTTGAGGGGGACCCGACTCGAGGGACCCGCCCCGAGGGGGGTTTCCCTTGGTCGGGTCTGTCGTGTCGACAGGGGGCATGACAGAGCGCCGGCCGAGCGCCGGCGCATGAGCTGGCGCGTGCTGGCCAAACGCCGGCCTCCCGCCGGCCGAGAGGGGCAGGGGAGGCCGACGGGCGGCCTCCGGCCAGCTGCGCGTGGGGGGGGGGGGGGGGGGGGGGGGGGGGGGGGGGGGGGGGGAGGGGGGAGAGGAAGCCTCCCCCTCCACTGTGCTTGTCATGAGGATTGAGCCAGACATCCGAAGAAGAAAAAAGAAGAAAAAAAAGAAAGAAAGGAGGACAGGGGGGTCCTTGAGTGGGGTATTCGAGAAAGACCCCGAGAAGGGGTACCCACTCACAAGCGTTCGGTGAACAAAAAAAAGGGAAATGAACGGAAAAAAGGGTGCCTCCTACTCTCTTTCATTTTAGGAAGTGAGCTTTTATTGTTGTTCATTATTTTACCTTTTAGTATGGGTTGAGGCCACCACCATCGGCTGACGACGGGAGCCGCTGTAGCCGTAGCCACCGTGAGAGTCGCAGTAGTAGCAACAGTGGCAGCGAAGGTGGCTTGAGGCCACAGCTGTCGTCTGATGACGAAACTGGTGCAGCATCGGCGGCAGCGAAGGCAACATGAGGTCGCACATTGCAAAAGTTGCGTCATCACCACCGTGTGGCGATAGTGCAATATCACGGTTGAGGTTGTGGCCATGATTGATGACATCGCAGCCCGTGTAAGAGACATTGCTCCATTCGCATCCTTCTACGTGGCTCTTTACGCCACCGGGGTCGAGTGTGTGCGATTATCACTTACGCTCAGCTCTCGACATGAACTGTGGAGTGTGGTCGTGGGCGTTGCCATCGCCGTGGTGTGCGCCTGAGCCTTAGCCGTGGCAGCCGCCACAGGCACAATGGTCGATGCAGTCGTGGCGCGAGTCCCACTTGTCCTCAAGGTTTTCGTGCTATTACTGTCGAGATAGACAGCATGGCTAGCGCCAGTGCCGACAGCGCCCTCCTGAGTGGCATCCCCCTTGGGTACGATTCTCCCCACCTCCTCCTTCAGTGGATACGTCACCGAGTGATGCCACAGCGCTTCTGCGTGGTGATATGGTCGGCCTACATATGGAGGTCCGGAACCTTAAGCGGATGGTCCAACAGCTCCTTGACCACGTGACTTCTGAGCGAGCTGCCACCCTGCCGCAGGTGTCACCTCCCACTTCATCTTCATCTTCCTGCATCCCTTCCTCCGACGATGCTAGTATGCCGGATCTCTCGTCTACATCCGTCGCCCTTCGTTCTGTCTTGGAGGCTATCTGCATCATACTAACGGACGGACCCTCAACCCGTGGCCGTACCGCTCGTTCTTGCACTCGTCGTGCACGCTGGCAAGCTGCTCGTCTTGCACGTCGTGCGCAGGCAGTACAATCAGATGCGGCTATGGGAGGAGTCACAGGCGAGGAGACCCCCTCGTCTCCTGTCCACGGGTTGGTCTGCCGAGTCCCCACAGCTCCTGCAAAGGTGTCAGACATGGAGGGGATGGTTTTTCCGCTGACGACCAAGATGGAGCTCGGCATTGGTGAGGCGACTACTATATAGCGTAGGATACTTGAGACGGATGACGCTACACAGCAGACTCAGCTAGTGCAGAGTTTGGCAGGGGGGGACGTGCACCGTGATGGAGACTCTTCATCAGAGGAGGACTGGTCCGATGCTGAGTCAGAGTCGGGGACGGATATGGTGTTCGTTGTTACCTTGGCGGATGACGTGACGATGGCCGATGCAGAAGCTGCGTCTGACGATGTGCGCACTCCCGCGTTAGCTTGTGTGGAGACAGCTGCCATGGTGCCAAGTGTAGCAGCAAGAGCAGGTGATAGAGATGCTGATGCTCAGCCCTTTGCAGAGACCCAAGTGGTTTTGATAGATAGTGCTCAGTAACAAAAGTAGGTGATGGACCGTCGGGACGAGGCAGACTTCCTCTAAGAGGATCAGTCGTCTGTCGTGGAGTGGTCATACGCAGGGTCGGAGGCAGACGTACAGGCCCAGTGCGCTGCCGTTCTTGTAGTAGTCGTGGCACGAGCACAATATGGCACCTTGGTGACAGCAGGTGTTCGCGTGTGCGGCGTGGAGGGTGCAGCGCAAGCTGCGGACATCTGGCTTATCGCTGCTCTAACCGATGTCGCTTACATCGTGGCGGTTCCGACTCACGACACAGCTACTCTCATCGGAGCTGCAGTTCTTGTACCCAAGTGCCTATTCTCCGCGGTTGACGAGCAGGAGGCTGGCGTGGCCGGAGCGAAGGCACACGTGTAGAGTCTCATGGCCAAGCTCCGGGAGGCCAGCAGCTGCTTTTACACTATGGATGTTCTAGCATGACGGTGTTTTGGGGAGTGTGTGGAGGATGTACACAGGGATCAATAGGCTATTGAGTGGTCTGTACAAGATGCACTTCTGGGACAGGTGGATGATGGGCTCTGCACCAGGGGTCCCGAGGAGCATCACGGCACTGACTGCACGTTCGATGACTGCGGCGTCACCGCGGATGCAGCTGTACATACACATGCCGATGTTCAGCTAGTAGTTGACGACTGAGCAACAGGTGTGTCACGAGCAGTAGGTGCCTTTGCAGCAGCTGTTCCTACGGCCCTAGACGACTTACGTGGCGACTTATTGTCTTGCGCTCACGCTCTACCAGCACCTCGTGGCCCGGAGGTACTTAAGTTGCCAATTGAAGCAGAGGACGTCGACTTGTGCGACGAGCAGGCGCAGCTCCACTCCTTCCTACAGGGTAAGATCGCGAGGCTGTAGGATGCTCTGGCTCATACCGACACATACACGATTGAGGTCCACCGTCAGGTTTGTTTCGCGACTGACCGCCAACATACCATAGATGCAGCCAACCGGTCGGTTGCTACGTCAGAGCTTGTCGAGCTCCACACGTGCCTCGACACTACGGAGATTGCGAGGCGATATGTAGCTCAGCAGTTGGAGGCCATACAGCAGGCGATTATCTTGGAGGAGGCCCTCAGTGCTGCACCACTCACATCAGTAGGTGACGACAGTGTTGACGATGACAGTGACGACGACGACAACGATGAAGATGGTCCGGGGTGAGGCTCTTTGCGATTACATCCAAACAGCATCGTCGTCACCCTTGCCATAGCAGTGTAGGGGTATATGGCTATCGGGTAGCCATGCTCCCTCCTCACAGATTGTGTTGGGAGCAACCACCAGCTTTGATTGTGCTGTCAGCCTCTGCAGCCCAGGGGGGTGTTGGTGTGTGGGCTTTGGCCTGATACTATTTTGAGGATAACGAGGTTACTTGGGGTGTGACAAAATGGTGGTCGAGACTCGCGCATCAGGTGAGTGCTACCGGTATCACGGTGAGACCCATTGCCTCCAAGTATTATGTATGATCCATGCATGGTGTGGTCAAGACCCAGACACCCGGAGACATTTTCCGGGGTCACGAGGAGACCTTGTTTCTCTACATCTTTTTCACGATGTTTGACACGTAGGTGTGTGATTGACTTCTTGCATGGTCGAGACCCAGGCACTTGGTGGGATGCACCATTGTCACGAGGAGACCCTGTGTTGTAGTATGCTTATCGGTGCTCCCCATGATTGATTCCCCGAGCCATCCTGTCCTGCCTTTGCTGAGCCATTGTGGTATTGACAGATGTGTCAGCCAGGTCCAGCACTGCAAGCACGCAGACTGCCTCTGCGGTGGCAGTGACCGCCGGCGGCTCGACCGCCGAGGAGGCCTACTGATGGAGCTGAGCACGTTGACGCGGGGAGGAAGCTCCAGCGAACTACCCGTAGGCCTCTGCATGCGTCGGCTCCGCTGGACGACACTCCAGCGGCGTCAAGTCTCGCCGTCAGTCATCTGCATGCCAATGTACACAAGCTGGGAGGACACAACAGAGCACAATGAGAGTTGTGGAAATAACCAAAAACTGGTGAGTCCATCCTCCGTCTTCCCGCGCCCGGACGCGGGAAGACGGAGGACAGACTCACCACTCCCCCACACCACTGTAGGAACATCGACGTGCCGGAGCAAACGAGGTCACGGGGAAGTAGGTCCTCAAAGAACATGGCGCCGCGGGACTCGATAATGTAGCGACGAGCGGGATCCCAAAAACGCCAAGCCTTCAACTGGCAGGAGACGCCAAGGAAGGTGCACGGGCGACCGCGAGGGTCGAGCTTGCCACCCTGGTGCAGGACAGGCAGCCAGACGATGGCGACGCAACACCAGACACGGGCCGGACACAGGTCGGCACGTTCTCCACACTAGTGCTGGTATGGTGTGGACTGACGAGGAAGGGGTTCATAGGGAATCTGGTTCCAGACCCACGTCATGTAGGTCATGGCCTCGAAGTAGAAGCTATCAGAGACACCGGATTCGACGCGCATGGTGCAGACGGCGTCGGCCATGGTGCGAGGGTGTTGGTTTTTTGCGCTCATTGTGCTCTCTTGTGTCCTCCCGGCTTGTGTACATCGGCGTGCAGATGACTGACGGCGAGACTCGACGCCGATGGAGTGTCGTCCGGTGGAGCCGACGCACGCTGAGGTCGTCTCGCGGTTCGCTGGAGCCTCCTCTCTCCGGCGACGTGTTCAGCTCCATCGGCAGGCCTCCTCGGCGGTCGCACTGCCGGCAGTCACTGCCGCCCCAGTCGCTGTCTGCATGCGCCCAGCGCGTACTGTCATGCCTGCGTCGTCATGCACTGCCTAAGGTCCCAGTTGCATGTTGCATGACCCTGTTTGGCAACATAAACCATCGTGGGCACTATCTGGTTTTAGGCTGCCATAACTCCTCGCTACTATTTTTCTAGCAGATTCTGACCGCACGGCTGCGTTCGCAGCGTTGATATTATGGTATGGTCCAGTTTTCAGGCAAAACGGACGACGCCCGGGTTTTGGGCTGTCGGCTGCCTGGCAGGCCTCACCGAGAAAACCTGCCAGCCTGAACTGAGCTATTTTCTGATTGGCTGATGAACTGAGTAACAAGCTCTACAGAGCTGGGGGAGGGGCTAGAACTTGGAGGGGTCCCCCATTGCTGTTCATTCTTCATTCCTAATCAGTCATTATCANCAGGGGAAATGCTGCCGGATTTTTTCCGACAGCATTGACCCTCCTGGTGGCGGCGTCAGAATTTTTCCCACGGCCACTGGGCCAGGGGAAATGCTGCCGAAATTTTTTCGGCAGCACTGACCCCCACGCGTGACGCGAGGAGGTGAGCGGCAGGCGACGTCTGACGTCTGTGGGCGACGACGCACGCGGCAACGTCACCCAGGTGCAGTGACTGGCACCACCAGCAACAGCAGGCAGAAGCAGCAGCTCACAGCAGCCCGCAGTAGCAGCAGCTCGCAGCAGCAGCAGCAGCAGCTCGCAGCAGCAGCAGCAGCAGCCCGTAGTAGCAGCAGCTCGCAGCAACAGTAGCAGCAGCATGCAGCAGCGAGCAGCAGCGTGCAGCAGCAGCAGCAGCCCGCAGCAGCAGCCGGCTGTAGCAGCCCGCAGCAGCAGCAGGCAGCAGCCGCAGCACGCAGCAGCTGCAGTAGCGTGCAGCAGCAGCAGCGGGCTGCAGCAACTGCTGCAGCGAGCTGCAGCAGCCGACAGCTGCAGCAGCAGCTGCGAGCAGCAGCTGCCAGCCGCGGCTGCTGCTGCCCGCTGCTCGCAGCGAGCGAGCAGCGAGCAACAGCCCGCTGCTGCCAGCGAGCAGTAGCTCGCTACTACTGGGAGAGCAGCTGCCCGCTGCTCGTAGCAAATAGCGGGCTGCTACCCGTTGTGACAAGAAAAGAAAAACAAACAAAAAAAAGAGACGACAAAAAAAAAATCCCCCACCCCCGCAGCTCACTGCAGCAGCCTGCAGCTGCAGCGAGCAGCTGCTGCAGCACGCAGCAGCTGCAGCAGCACTCAGCTGCAGCAACAAGCTGCAGCAGCTCGCTGCTGCAGCAGCAACAGCCACAGCAATCGCTGCAGCTCGCAGCACGAGTAGCAGCAGCTGCAGCACCCGCAACAGCAGCAGCAGCATCAGCAGTAGCAGCAGCACCAAACAGCTGCAGCAGCAGCAGCAGCAGCAGCAACAGCAACAGCAGCTGCAGCAGCAGCAGCAGCAGCAACAGCAGCGGCAGCAGCAGCAGCAGCAGCAGCAGCAGCAGCAGCAACAACAGTAGCAGCAGCAGTAGTAGCAGCAACAGCAGCTGTAGCAGCATCAGCACCAACAACAGCAGCGGCGGCCCCAACATTCGCCGATGCTGACGTCAGCACCCCTCTGCTGACGTCACTGCTGACGTCACTACTGACATCATCAACAAAAAAAACAAAAAAAGGAGGGTGAAAGGGGAAAGGGGGAAGGTCAGAGGAGTGGGTAAACTTCCCACTCCCCCAACTTCTTGTTGAAGCAGCAACACAAAAAAAAAAAACCAGACACCAAGCCATGGCAAATAGTCCAGGCGAGGGGGGGTCCTCCTCTTATGGGGGGACCCCCACCCCTCCTTTCTTGCAGCAATTGCTGCAGCAGCAGCAGCAGCGGCAGCAGCACCCCCCGCCGTTGCAGCAGCAGCAGCCGCCGCCGTCGTAGGACCAGCAGCTGCCGCCGCCGCCGCCGCCATTGCTGCAGCAGCCGCCGCCATTGCTGCAGCAGCAGCCACCGCCTCTACAACAGCAGCCGCCGCCGATACAACAGTAGCCGCCGCCCATACAGCAGCAGCCACCGCCGCTGCAGCAGCAGCAGCCGCCGCCTCTACAGCAGCAGCCGGCACCGCCGCTGCAGCAACAGCCGCCGCCCATACAGCAGCAGCCACCGCCGCTGCAGCAGCAGCAGCAGCCCCCTCTACAGTAGCAGCCGCCACCGCTGCAGCAGCAGCAGCCGCCGCCCATACAGCAGCAGCCACCGCCTCTGCAGCAGCAGCAGCCGCCGCCTTTACAGCAGCAGCAGCAGCAGCAATAGCCCACTGGTAACGTTGGCGGCACCCCTAACCCACTTGTTGCTCTTCAGTAACAACTCGCCGCCTTGACACAGCAGCTTGCGGCGCTACAGCCAGTCGCCTCCCAAACCGCCACCAGCGCGCTGCCGTCGTTCGTCCCTCCGGGGCACGCTAGCCCCGCGGTGTCCGCCGCCACATACTACTTAGCACAACAGCAGACTCAGCGTCAACGGCAGACAGTGACCTCCGTCCTTGGCCCCACTCTGGGTGCCGGCCGTAGGCAGAAGGACTTTGAGACGCCGCCACTGCCGCTTCAGGCCGGCGAGCAGTTCCGGAGCTGGGAGCTCAGCTTCCGGATCTGGGCGCAGGGGGAGGGTCTGTGGGCCTACTACACCCTCCTTTGCGACTCCACCCAGGCCAACCAGCTATATGAAGCTGGTCGCGCCGTCCGTGCCCTTGTACCCGTCGCCCCTCCAGCTTCCCGCCTTTCCCTGGAGCCCTTCCTCGGCGACTTCACCGCTGGCCCCATCCCAGACCCGGCAGCCGCCTGGCACGTCCTCACCAGACCCCATCGCCTGTCCAGCGACGCTGAGATCAGCCGCCTGCTCCGGGAGTTCAACTCCCTCCACATGGGGGAGGCCGAGACGGTCACTGCCTACTGGCAGCGAGCG
>SZWC01028781.1:0-17093 GCA_023375785.1 Penium margaritaceum
AGTGACCAACCAGGTTAGGCATGTGCCACTTACCATGACCAAATAACTTTACTATGTGTGGTCAACTTTGACAACCCATAAAATGGGTCACGAATAGTCAAAGGGGGAAACAATGGTTTGGGAATACCAGATACCAACTAGCAAGTACAGCAACCTTCAATCAGTATAAGCACGGTGTGGCTACCATGCACAATGACTGACCAAAGTAGGCATATGGACTACCTTTGACCAAAAAAATCCACCGTATGTGTTCACCGTTGATAACTCATAATAGGAGTCACAAATGGTCAGAGGGATAGACAATGCTTTGGGAACACCAGGTATCAACTAGCAAGTACAAGGACCTTCAATAAACTGTGGCACGGTGTGGATACCACGCACGATGACCAACCAAAGTAGGCATATGTCACTGACCATGACAAAATAATGTCACTATGTGTGGCACACTTTGACAACTCATAACACGAGTCACAAATGGTCAGGGTGGAAGATAATGGTTTGTGAACACTAGTTTTGGAGTATTGAGTACAAATACCTTCAATATGTAGTGGCACATCGTGGCTACCATGCACAATGACCAACCAAAGTATGCATATGTCAGTGACCATGACCAACGAATTTCACTTCATGTGGTCAGCGTTGCCAACTCACAAGACGAGTCACTGATAGTCAGATGGGGGGTAACAATGGTTTGGGAACACTAGCTGTCAACAAGAAAGCACAAAGACCTTTGATATGTAATGACACGGCGTGGTAACCATGTACAGTGACAAACCAAAGTAAGCATATGTCACAAACCATGACCAAACGATTTTCATTGTGTGGTAAATGTTGGAAACTCATAACACAAGTCACAAGTGGTCAGTGGGGGAAACCATGGGTTGGGAATACTAGTTATCAACTAGCAAGTAGAAATATTTTCGACAAGTAGTGGCACGGTGTGACCAGCGTGCACAGTGACCAACCAAAGGATGCACACATCACGTACTATGACCAAAGAAGTCCACTTTGCATGGTCAACATTGACAACTCATAACACGAGGAACAAATGGTTAGAGGTAGAGACAATGGTTTGGGAACCATATGTATCGACTTTAAATGAAAAAAAAAAATCAATACTTAGTGGCACCATGTGGCTACTATGCACACCAAACTTGCAAACTATGCATATGTCACCGACCATGATGAAAGAATTACAATATGAGTGGTCTACATTCACCAACCATAACACGAGTCACAAACGTTCAGAGTGGGAAACAATGGTTTGGGAATACTAGATACCAACTAGCAATTACAGCGACCTTCAATCAGTATAAGCACGGTGTGGCTACCATGCAAAATGTCCAACCATATTAGGCATATGTACTACCCTTGACCAAAGAATTCCGCTGTGTGTGGTCAGCGTTGATAACTCATAACAGGAGTCACAAATGGTAAGAGGGGGAGACAATGGTTTGGAAACACCAGGTATCAACAAGAACGCATAATGACCTTCAATAAGTTGTGGCACATTGTGGATACCATGCACGATGACCAACCAAAGTAGGCACATGCCACTGACCATGACCAAATAATGTCACTAAGAGTGGTAAACTTTGATAACTCATAACATGAGTCACAAATGGTCAGGGTGGAAGATAACAGTTTGTGAATACTAGTTATTGAGTATTAAGTACAAAAACCTTCAATATGCAGTGGCACAGCGTGGCTACCATGCACAGTGACCAAGCAAAGTATGCATATGTCACGATCCATGACCAACAAATTTCACTTCATGTGGTCAACATTTACAACTCACAACACAAGTCACGGATAGTAAGAGAGTGCTAACATTGGTTTGGGAACACTAGCTGTCAACAAGAAAGCACAAAGACCTTTTAAGACATAATGACACGATGTGGTAACCATGTATACTGACAAATTAAAGTATGCATGTCACAAACCATGACCAAACGGATTTCACAGTTTGTGGTAAACATTGAAAACATATAACACGAGTCACAAATTGTCAGTAGGGGGAACCATGGGTTGGGAACACTACTTATTCACTAGAAAATAGGAAGATTTTCTACAAGTCGTGGCACGGTGTGACCAGCGTACACAGTGCCCAACCAAAGGATGCACACGTCACTGACTATGACCAAAGAAGCCCACTTTGCATGGTCAACATTGAAAACTCATAACACAAGTGACAAATGGTCAGAGGGAGAGACAATGGTTTGGGAACCATATGTATTGACTAGAAAGGACAAAGAACTTGAATACCTAGTGGCATGGTGTGGCCACTATGCACGCCAAATTTGCAAACAATGCATATGTCATTGACCATGATGAAGGAATTTCAAGATGGGTGGTCAACATTCACCAGCCATAACTCGAGTCACAAAAGGTCAGAGGGGAAAACAATGGTTTGTGAATATCAGTTATCAACTAGCAATTTCAGCGACCTTCAATCAGTATAAGCACGGTGTGGCTACCATGCACATTGTCCGACCAAGTTAGGCATATATACTACATTTGAGCAAAGAAATCCACCGTGTGTTGTCAGCGTTGATAACTCACAATAGGAGTCACAAATGGTCAGAGGGGGAGAAAATGGTTTGGGAACACCAGGTACCAACTAGCAAGCACAAGGTCCTTCAATAAGTTGTGGTACAGTGTGGATACAATGCACGATGACCAACCAAAGTAGGCACGTGCCACTGACCATGACCAAATAATGTCACTAAGTGTGGTAAACTTTGACAACTCATAACACGATTCGCAAATGGTCACGGTGGAAGATAATGGTTAGTGAATACTAGTTATCGAGTATTAAGTACAAAAACCTTCAATATGTAGTGGCACACCGTAGCTACCATGCACAGTGACCAACCAAAGTATGCATACTTCACTAACCACGACTTACAAATCTCACTTCATGTGGTCAACATTACAACTCACAACACGAGTCACGGATAGCCAGAGGGTGCTAACAATGGTTTGGGAAGACTAGTTGTCAACAAGAAAGCACAAAGACCTTTTATACGTAATGACATAGCGTGGTAACCATGTACAGTGACAAATCAAAGTACGCATATGTCACAAACCATGACCAAACGGATTTCATTGTGTGTGGTAAACGTTGAAAACTCATAACACGATTCACAAATGGTCAGTGGGGGAAACCATGGGTTGGGAACACTAGTTATCAACTAGCAAGTACAAAGTTTTTCTACAAGTAGTGGCACGATGTGGCCAGCGTGCACATGACTAACCAAGGGATTCACACGTCACTGGCTATGACCAAATATGTCCACTTTGCATGGTCAACGTTGACAACTCATAACACAGATCAAAAATGGTCAGAGGGAGAGACAATTGGTTTGGGAACCATGTACATCCACAAGAAAGGACAAAGAACTTCAATACGTAGTGGCACGGTGTGGCTACCATGCACACCAAACTTGCAAACTATGTATATGTCACCAACCATGATGAAAGAATTTCAATATGGGTGGTCAACATTCACCAACCATAACACGAGTCACACGAGGTCAGAGGGGGAAACAATGGTCTGTGAATATCAGTTACCAACTAGCAAGTACAACGACCTTCAATCACTATAAGCACGTTGTGGCTACCATGCACAATGACCGACCAAATTGGGCATATGTACTACCTTTGACCAGAGAAATCCACCGTGTGTGGTCAGCGTTGATAACTCTCAATAGAAGTCACAATTGGCGAGAGGTGGAGACAATGGGTTGGGAACACCAGGTATCAACTAGCAAGCACAAGGACCTTCAATTTGTTGTGGTACAGTGTGGAGTGAAATTCGTTGGTCATGGTCAGTGACATATGCATACGTTGCTTGGTCACTGTGCATGGTAGCCACGCTGTGCCACTACATATTGAAGGTACTTGTACTCAATACTCGATAACTAGTATACCCAAACCATTGTCTTCCACCCTGACCATTTGTGACTCGTGTTATGAGTTGTCAAAGTTTGCCACACATAGTGACATTACTTTGTCATGGTTATTGACACGTGCCTACTTTGGTTGGTGATCGTGCATGGTATCCACACCGTGCCACAACTTATTGAAGATCCTTGTGCTTGCTAGTTGATACCTGGTGTTCCCAAACCATTCTCTCCCCCTCTAACCATTTGTGACTCCTATTATGAGTTATCAACGCTGAACATACACGGTGGATTTCTTTGGTCAAAGGTAGTACATATGCCTACTTTGGTCGGTCATTGTGCATGGTAGCCACACCGTGCTTATACTGATTGAAGGTCTCTGTACTTGCTAGTTGGTATCTAGTATTCCCAAACCATTGTTTCCCCCTCTGACTATTCGTGACCCATATTATGAGTTGTCAACGTTGACCACACATAGTCAAGTTATTTTGTCATGGTAAGTGGCACATGCCTAATCTGGTTGGTCATTGTGCTTGGTAGCCACACCGTTCCACTACTTGTTGAAATTCTTTGTGCTTGCTAGTCAATAACTAGCAAAAGGTTTTTCCCTTTGACACCATGTCAGCTTAGGCTCAAAGGTAGAGTTGAGGTATCACAACACGGCCACCCCCCCCCCCAGGTCACGAGCATATTCTGTATTGCGCGTACAGGGATTCAAACCCAGGACCTACCGCTCCATAACCTAACTCTATAAGCACTAAGCCAACTCAAATGGTGTTCACATGATGCCGAAGTGACATTATAAAGACTCTTATGGATAAAGGGCATACGATAATTGGGTGTAAGATTATAGGGTAGTTTTCAGAAGTATGAATGATAAAAATGTTAGTTTAATCATAAAACTTTGACGCAGACGGAATTTCAAAATTTGCAACTTTGAGCTTGGATAACCTTTCCACCATTGCTCCGATTAAGGGTGCACACCATGCCGGATTCGCGGTTCTTGAAGGAGAACCGGAATCTGGATACCATTCCATGGTATGGAACCGGAACTGCGAGTCCTAACCCCGGAACCGCGGTGATTAGGAACCGCGGTTCCTCCATAGGCAAGACCGCGGTTCCTCCCCTGGGAACCGCGGTACCACCTAGATGAGGCAGGAACCTGCAGAGCCCCCTAGTTTTCAAATACATTTTTTCAAGGATGACACTTGTTCACATTACTTACTGTGTGTGCACTACTTTCCTATGTTGTGAGTGTAAACAGGGAATCAACACCGATATAATGAACACTGACAATTGGACTGCATGCTGCCTTTTTGTATCACAACATGTCACACATGTAAACAGAGTGGGACTGTGAAAGAGATAGAGAGAGGGAGAGGGAGAGGGGGAGACAGAGAGAGAGAGAGAGAGAGAGAGAGAGAGAGAGGTTACAAGGGAGGGTTGTTAAAACTGAAAATCTTTATGAATACATGTGGTACAACAGCAGGGACAGAGATTGACCATTTGGAGAAAAACAGATTCATAGGGGCAGGGTCATGGTGACCCTGCCCCTCCCCCCCCTACCCCACTGTCCCTGCTGCTGCATGACAATGAACAATGTCACAATGTCACAGTGTCACGGTTTCACAAGGTGACAATGTCACAATGTAAGGAGTCTAATCTGCACTGTCGTCTACTCAAGGCATCTCAACAACGTCATCGTCGTTGAGAGTGAACGTTCCCATCCCATCAAGGCCTGCATCTCCTCCATCTTCGAAACCATCTTCGTCTTCATCGTCGTCATCATCGTCTTCTTCTCCTTCATGATCCGCTGCGTCTTCCTCACTGCTGCTCCCCTCCGTGGCTGCTGCTCAGTTCTTCAGGTTCCTTGTGGCCCTGCGCCTTGCCGCCCTCCTCCTTGCCTTCTCCAGGTTCGCAACTTCTTGCAACTCAACTGCAATAGAACCATCTGGAGCAACAGGAAAGTCAGCCAGCACAGGATCATTGATCCAAGTCTTCAGTGTCACCACATCCTGCACAATCATGTTTGAAAGGGAGTGCCTGAAATCTGTGACGACCTGGCCACCAAGGCTAAACATGCGTTCGCATGGTGTGCTTGTGGCTGGCACTGCAAGGATATCGTGCACAACCAGAGAGAAAGTGGGAAACTTCACAGCATTGTCTCTGAAGTAGTGCAGGATGTTTGTCCTGCGGTCGAGCCTCGGTTCCTTCTTCCACTCCTCCACCTCCAGCTCCAAAGACTCTGGCTCCTTCTGGACTGGAGTGGGATCCTCCTCCTCAAACAGCTCATCCATGGGATCCTCGAGAGAGGCCTCAACCATGGACTTCCTTGAACGGTTGGGCCGACCCTTCTTTGCAGCTGCAGCAGGTCCATCCCGGGGTGGTTTGGAGCTCGGCTGCACGGTAGCTACTGCACTGGACTCAGCGATCTCCTCCTCTCCATTACCTGCTTCAGCTGCTGCTGCTGCTGCTGCAGCTGCTGCCTGTGCTGCTGCAGCTTCTGCCTGTGCTGCTGCCACCTCTTCACGGTGTTGAACAACACGGTCATAGTAAGGCTTCAGCTGCTCGGTCACCTTCACCTCCAGGTCTACTGCTGATCTGATGCCCAGGAGTTTGTGCACCCGCTCGAAGAACCGGAAGCGGAATCTTGGGTCCACTGCCGTGGCCATGACGTGCCGCACAGTGAGCTTCTTCACATATTTTTCCACCTGCTCAAGCATGTGCATGGGCTAACAGAAGCCTGATCCACCATAGGCGACAGAAAGCATGGCAGAACAGAAGCATGGCAGAACAGAAACATGGCAGAACAGAAACATGGCAGAACAGAAGCATGGCAGAACAGAAAAATTTGTAAACTGGAAAATGGCCAAATAGAAACATGGCAGAACAGAAACATGGCAGAACAGAAGCATGGCAGAACAGAAACATGGCAGAAGAGAAACATGGCAGAACAGAAGCATGGCAGAACAGAAGCATGGCAGAACAGAAGCATGGCAGAACATAAACATGGCTAAACTGGAAAATGGCAGAACAGAAACATGGCAGAACAGAGGCATGGCAGAACAGAAGCATGGCAGAGCAGAAACATTAAATAATAGAAACATGGCAGAACAGAAGCATGGCAGAACAGAANGGATCACCTTGGCCTCCACAGCCTGAAAACCAGGTTTCAGCTCAAGGATGAGCTTCTCAGTTGCATCCAGCACCCGCCTCCTGTCTGCCGCCTTCTTCTCGGCGTTTGCAGCTCTCACCTGCCACTGGGACATCTTGGCCATGATGACAGTGAAAAAGGGGATGACCAGGGAGAGAGTGGGATACTCTTGACCTGAGATATCCTCCGTGAAACCCTTGAAGGGTTTCAGGATGGTCGTCACAAGGCCGAGCAGCTCCCACCCAGATCCGCTTGGCTGCAAGTGAGGAGCCTTTTTGGTCAGCCACATGTCCAGCACGGACTTGATGTGCACGACCCTCGTGCACATGTCCAACGTGCTGTTCCAGCGCGTGGGAGTGTCAGCGTGCAGCTGGAGGTACTGCACACCCGCGGCCTCGCAAGCGGCAGAGAGAGACTCCTCCCGCTTCGCGCTCCTTGTCACCCAGGTGCAGATCTCCCGGGCGGTCTTGAGGTGTTCCTGCAAGGAGCTTTTGTCAAGGAGGTCCTGAACAGCTAGGTTCATGGAGTGCCCCATGTAGAGGATGTGTCCCTGCTTTGTGAATTGCTCGTTCTGTACGGTGAGGTAAAATTCAATCATGCTGTTGTTGACTGTGTCATTGTCCACCGTCAGACAGTATATCTTGTTCCACACGCCCCAGTGCCACAAAGACTCAGAGAAAAGACCATAGACGTTCTCTGCTATTGCACTGTCACGGACATGAGGGAAGGAGATGCAAATGTTTTGCATCTCCCACTCTGCAATCCAGTGGGCACTCACGCCGAGGTATTTCACGTTGGCGTCTGACTGCCACCCATGTGTGGTGAAGGAGATGCCGGACTTCACATCAGAAAGCATCTTGGTGAGCCGCTTGCAGAACGCTGCTGCGCCATTGCAAATGTGACGTGCGATGGTCATGCGGCCGGGCAGGTGTACAAGTGGATTGCAGTGCAAAAAAGCCTTGCGCAGCCACGTGGATTCCATGGACAAGAAGGAAACGTTTGTGTCCACCACATGCTTCCATAGGAGACATAAAAAATACTTCTCGTTGAAGCAGATGCCCACGCCGGCGACAGATCATGCCACGGCGGAGTTCGAGCCATCCACCAAGTTTGCCGTCATCATGGCCCGCTCAGCAGCAGCATGGAGAGCTTGTGTCGCCTCCTTCTGCTTGAGCTCTTGCCACTTGGCATGGTGGGTGACACGGAGGTGCTTCCACATGCCACTCGTGGCGCTTTGGTTCATCGCAAACGTACCATTGAGCCCCTTCTTGTTAGGGCACAGGTTGCAGGATGCCCGTGGCTCTCCATTGATGATCACGTAGGAAAAGACAGTCAACGTGACGCTCGGCTTCCGTTTGCGTACATCCGGCGGTGAAAGAGGTGTGAACGTCTCCGTAGGAGGTGCTGAGGAGAGAGCGTTGACCTGTGGGGTCCCAACAGTGAGCTCCGGGCGCGGACCGGTGTTGCTAGGAGAAGGCACGAGCGGCGGACTGCCGGACGGCTGCCCGGCATTTGGACTCTGAATCGACATGGCGGGTGAACGACCCAAGGGGTCATCGACAAATGGTCAAAATGGCCACTGTTACCCTCGCGATGGGTCACCGTGGGACCACCGCGGCAGTTACACCACTTGTGTGGGTGGGAACGGGGGCTAAGGTCCGGTTATCAGACCCTAGCCCCCCTTCTGGACTCCGATAGGCCTGCTGTTGACCGGCGGAGGTGAATCCGCGCTCGACCTGCATTCCCCCCCGCCCGGCGCCGAGACACCATCTCGCAGTTCTCAGACGGTTCCGCACGCACGAACTGGGACCGCGGTTTTTTCATGGGAACCGGAATCGCGGTTCCGGACCGCGGTTCCCAGTTTTTGGTGTGCAGGCTTATGCACATGCAGACACTAACGCAGTTCAGAGCAAGAAATGCATAGCCGCTGCAAGCAGTATGCACAACACATACAGGGTGGCACGTGGGGAATCAACCTGCAACAGGGGTGGGGCAGAGTCCAACGGAACGAGTGGCCGCATAAAACTTCGAACGACCAAGAGCTCTTGTCAAAAAATCCGCGCACTGCCTGTCAGTGCTCACGTGGATGACTCGGATATCACCATGATCAGCCAGGTCACGCACAAAGTGATGCTCGACATTGATGTGCTTTGTGCGTGCATGGAATACACGTGAGTTCTTGGCGATGGCCTCCGCGCTCATGTTGTCACACTAGAGAACCACGGGGGGAATGGAGTGACGCAGTTCATGCAACAGACGAACGAGCCTGACACATTCCGCTGCACCGGCGCCTAGGACAACATACTCTGCCTCAGCGGTACTACGTGCGATGCAACCCTGCTTCCCACTTCCTCAAGACACTGCCGTACCTCCAATGAGGAAGATGTAGCCGGTGCGACTTTTGCCATCTGGACTCCACGCCCAGTCGCTGTCTGTGTACCCATTGAGCACAACGGACACCTGCTCGCGAAAGCAAAGGCCGAAGCGTGCGGTGGACAAAATGTAGCGCACACACCGGATTGCGGCCTCCAGTGTTTCTTGGCGCGGAGCGTGCGAGAACTGGGCAAGCAGGTTGACAGTGAAGGCAATGTCGGGCGGTGTCGCGGTGGACATGAGCGAGCCGATGACTCACAGGTACAAGGTCACATCAACTGGCTCCCGCAGGTCCGCTGGGTCATGGACCTTCAGGATGGCCTGCCCCTCAAGGGTCATGGGCGTGGAGGCCGTGTAGATGGCCGCAAGGAGGTCGGCAAAGCGCTCCCCCACGGTCTGTGCGTAGCGTCCCTGATGGACACGGAGTGTGCAACGAACACGGTCGCGCACGATCTCCATCCCCAAAAAGACAGAGGCCTCACCAAGATCCTTCATTTTGTAGGCCGAGGAGAGAACGGCCTTGACAGCATTCACTGCTCCCAGGTCTGGTGAGGCAATCAGAAGATCGTCCACGTAGACGAGGATGGCAGCGAGCGGTGCTGGGGACTGTGAGATGAACAAAGATGGGTCAGCATCACTCTGAACGTACCCAGTGTGTCTCAGCGTGCTGGTGATCTCCTGGTTCCAGCAGCACGGTGACTACTTCAGGCCGTACAAGGCCTTCTGCAGTCGGTACACACGACCGGTACCATCCTCAAAGCCGGGTGGCTGGACCATGTAGATCTCCTCCTCAAGATCCCCGTTTAGGAATGCGTTGTTGATATCCATCTGATGGAGTTCCCAGTCGTGCTGTGCCACCTGGCTCAGCAACGTGAGTGTGCTCGTCATCCGTCGGGCAAAGGTTTCGGTGTAGTCCACACCAGGGACCTGAGAGAAGCCCTTTGCTGTCAGGCACGCTTTGTAGCGCTCCACACTGCTGTCTGGCTTAAGCTTCTTACGTAGAACCCACTTGGCCTTGATGGCCTTGCGATTCCTTGGCAAGTCCACCAGCTCAAAGACGCCGTGCTTGCGGATGGCATCAAGCTCAGCCTGGCAGGCAGTGTGCCACTGCTCAACATCAGGACCGACAAGGCCTCAGGCAGACTGGTGGGATCGCGAGCCAGCACTGGTGCACTCCGTGTAGCCAGAGAATATGCTGCAGAGGGAGGGTCGATCGTCACCATGGACTCAGCAGCGTCACGAGGAACACCGCGCTCATGAGCAAGTAGTGCCACACCAGTGGCACAGCAAGGGTGAACCTCAGCAAGGCCATGCGCACTCAGGCCGAGGACCTTTGTACCCGGATCACCGTTGGCAACGCTACGCGTGGGGCGCGAGCGAAGACGTCCACCGAGTGCCCGTGTGTAGGGGTCTGACGGGGCAAGAATAGTGGGCGCTGCTGACTCACATGCCGGTGTGGACCGCACGGCAAGCGTGCCACTCGAGGCTGGCGTGGCATCACCAGCTGGGGTCAGGTCCACGGCAGACGCAGGCGCGTCTATGACTGTAGACAAGGATAGCTCAGCGCCAGACACGGATGCGGGCGCAGGATCAGACTGAGCTTCAGACGTAGAAGCAGACGTAGGGTCAGACTCAGTCTCAGACACAGAAACAGATGCAGGATCAGGCAGAGCCGCAGATGAGAGGCAGATTCGGACGCGAACACGGGCGAGCGCAGAGAGTCAGGAGCAGAGGAGCGAGCCACAGACGGGGCGGGGCTGGGGGTGCCGGTGGGCACAACCGCCGAGGACAGCCCCGGGGATGCCAGCGACAGAGTGACCGCACTGGACGGGGGCACTGTGCCAACTGGACCAAGAGCCTCCCCCACACGACGGGGACCAGAACACCCAGGGGCATGAGCAGCACGCAGAGTGTGGATGTGAGCAAGGTTGCGGAAGGTGAGATGCTCGAAGAGGAGAGCGTCATGGGACTCCACGATGCGGCGACGCTCGGGATCCCAGAACCGCCAGGCCTTTGACCGTGGGGCGACGCCAGCGAAGGCGCAGAGGCAGCCCCGCGGAGAGAGCTTGCTCCCCTACTGCTCCAGCGTGAACCAGACGCAGGCAAGGGAGCCCAAGACACAGGCGAGGCGCAGGTCCACTCGACGCCCATACCACAACTCGTAGGGCGTGCGGTGACCTAGGAGGGGACCGTGGGGAGTGCCGTTCCAGACCGAGGTCATGTATGTCATGCCCTCAAAGGCAAAGGCCTCAGGCATGGCACTGTCGGCGCGCATGGCGCGGACCGCATCCTCCATGGTGCAGTTCTAGCGCTTGGAGACACCGTTCTGCTGGGGGGTGGCGGGAGCAGAGAGGTTGTGAAAGACACGGAGCTCGGTGAAGGAGCGTGCCATGTCACCGAGGTACTCACCTCCACGGTCCAAGCAAAATGTCTGAAGGCGGTAGGGAGACTGCCGTTCAGCCATGACAAGCCAGATACGGACCGCAATGGCTGCATCGCTCTTCTGACGCAAGGTGTAGACCCAGCACATGCGCGTGAAGTCATCAGTCAACATTAGGACATAGCGACCGTGGTCTTCGTGAAACTCGACAGGGAGCGGGCCCATGAGGTCGGAGTGGACAAGCTCAAGGGGCCGACGAGCCCTCGAGACAGACGCAGGATAAGTAGACCGGTGCTTTTTTCCCTCAGCACAGGCCAGACAGTCGGTCGTGGACGGCGCCTCGAAGGACGTTGCATCAAGACCAAGAGCAGGCTGAGTAAAGACCAGCCTATCAACAGCCCCCAGGTGCACATGACAAAGGCATCGATGCAAGAGGCGGTGGTGTTCGAGGGACAGAGCACCAGTGACAAAAGCACGGGCAGCGGAAGAGGGAGGCAAAGGGGGTGCACTTGCAGAGCACCCAGCAATGTGATAAAGATCATCGACGACCGTCCCACTGCGGACGGTCCCCTCGGTGTTGCGCACAAAGATGCAAGGATCGACAGCCTTGTGCGTGACACCGAGGCCCATCTTGGTGCAAGAATGGAAAGAGAGCAGGCTGAGTTCCAGATCAGGGACAAAAAGGACGTCGGAGATGTATACGGGACCAGCTGACCGAGTGAACTGCATAACCCCAACACCCTGGACAGGGACCTCATGGCCAGCTGCAGTGCGAACAAAGCGAACAGCTCCAACGAGATGCAAGACAACAAAGGCGTCACGACGACACGTCATGTGATGAGTGGCACCAGAGTCCATGATCCATGTGGCATCTGTGACCCGTGTACAAGGGGCAACGTGGCACTCCGCAACGGAACAAGGCGCGATAGAAGGTCGCTCGGCAGGCAACGCGGCAAGACAAGCAATAGAGCGGACATGAGACGCATGCAACGAAGACATGTCATCGGGTCCGTCACGCGCACATGGCTAGGCATGGAGACCACCACAGACATCATCATGCAACGACATAGACAGTCCACAGGTAGTAGGATCCCTCCACTCTGTCAACATACTCGCACCTCCCTGAGATGAGCGCAAGGCAAGAAGCTGGTGAAGCTCGGCGATCGTCCTGTCATGCTCGGCGAGTGCCTTGTCGCGAGGATCAACGGAGGAGCCTGCCATGGCGGCGGACTCCTCTGGGACGGCTGCGGTAGGTGCGGCTGAGCGGGCGGTCCCACCGGACGTCCGGCGCATGCGCGCCTTGTGCGCCTGCTGCAGCCCACGTGTGACCTTGGCCCAATCCAGTGGGCGTCCTGTCAGGCGAATGCAGTTGGGATAGCAATGGTCACCACCGCAATTGAAGCACACGAGGCGACGTCCTGTCGTGCTGCTAGAGCCGCTGCTGTTGTCGCCGCTGCTACTGTTGCCGCCGCCGCTGCTGCTGCTGCTCCCGCCGCTGCTACTGCGGCTGACACTACCAGTGCTGGTGCCGCTGCTGGTCTCACCGCTGGAACCACCACCCGATGCTCTGCGACCCTTCTTCCCCTGCAGTGGAGCCACCGTTGCTGTAGACGGAGGGGAGGACAACGCGGCGGCAACTGCAGCTGAAGCGGTGCTGCGGCAAGCGCGGTTTGCGACGTCCATGCCTGCCACGTCAAGAAAGTGGAGAGTGGCCCAGCGCAGCAGGGTCCCGTCGCTCGCCATGTCGCGAAGCAGCGTCTGGTCAAAGTTGCTAAAGACGCGCGCGTAATCAGGGTGGATGCCGTAGAGGATGATCTGGAGGGCAGAGTATTGCGCTGGAGCAGCGTCCCTAAGATCCTCGTACAGCTGGATTGCCCGGCACTAGTAGTCGGCTGCAGACTCCTGAGCAGTCTGGCAGAGGGAGTTGAAGTCGGCGAGACGCTAGGATGTCAAAGCCAAGGTGGCGCCCTCAAACAGAGTGACGGCCAGTGCCCATGTCGCGCAAGGGTTAGCTCTTGATCCGGTCAGCGAATCGCCAAGGAACCGACTGAGGTCCTTGGTGAAGTCCGGGGCGGCCTTCATCAGGCCAGAAGCTGCGCGTACTGCCATGTGTGTCTGAGCGGGGTCAAACGCCTGATATGGTGCGAGGTAGTAGGGGAGGACTCCCTCGCTCATGGCTCACATGCGAAAGCGTGACTCCCAGGACTTGAAGTCGTTCCCAGTCCGGAAGACTGGCGGGTCTCACTCAAACCACTTGGGTGGCTTGACCGTTGGCAGGGCAACGGCCGAAGCCACTACGGGGCCAGGCATCGAGGAGGCAATTCCCTAACCCAGGTGGGCCCGCAGAGCCAGCTCCTCAAAGCTCAGTGGGCGGCAAGATGAGCTCGGGTCAGCGTTGGAGCTGGAGTTAATGCCCTGGAGGACTGCATTGGCCTCACGCGCTCTGCGACGCGCCTCTAGGAGGATGAGGCGCGCTATGAGTACCTCTTCCTCGCCCTCCTCGCCAGAGTTGGAGAGGTTCTCCGCGTCTTCATCACCATTACCGCAGTGGGCAAGGTGGTCCGCGCTCGGGTCAGTCGACAGACGCTGCAGCTGCTGCTGGGGCAGCAAGCCCCTGACCATATCCTGTAGTCCGGCCACCTGCCTCGTCAAGGTATCGCGGCTCTCCGCTAGTAGGTCCGCCAGTGCACACAGTTGGCGCGCCAATGTAGTCGGGCTCGGCGGCTGCTGCTACTGCTGCTGCAGCGGTGGCTGTTGGTGTTGTGGCGGTAGCTGCTGCTGTCGCTGTTGCTGCTGCTGCTACTGTAGTGGCTGCTGTTGCTGTAGTGGCGGCTGCTACTGTTGCTGCTGCGACTGCTGCTACCGCTGTGGTGATGATGGCGGTGGTCGACGTTGACCGCTGACAGGCGCTGCCCTTGGCAGCTGCGTTGGCAGCCATACTGGAGGAGGTTTGCTTTGGCATGGCAACCGGTTTCCTCCCCTGTTTTCCCCTCCGCGGAAGTCCTCCGCGGAGCGTCTCCACGGAACTGCCCCTCCGCGGAACTTCCTCCCCGCGGAACTCCTCCGCGGTGCATCTCCGCGGATACCTTCCGCGGTGAACTTCACCGCGGAAGCTCACCGCGGATCACCGCGGATCACCGTGGATTACCGCGGGTGACCGCGGAGTACCGCGGTTTACCGCGGTTCACCGTCAATGACCGCGGTCACCGCGGTCGTGCCGGTGTGGAATACGGCGGGCTGCTCGGGTCCGCGGTCGACACGTTCAGTACCCGCAGTTCTGCGGTCGCAGGTCCGCTGCGAGGAGCGCCGATGTTTTCCTGAACGGCCGCGGAGGTGGAGCTGCGCGGAGGTGGAGCTGCTGCGGAGCTGCGCAGATTTGCGGAACGCTACGGATCTGGACTGGCAACGTCACCGCAAGGTGGCGAATGCGGAACGCTGAGTGCCTCCGCGACACTGGACACGTGTTCCGATGCGGTCGCGCGGTTGCCGCGCTTGCCACGGATGCTTTGTCACAGCGGAGCACCGCGGAACGTCCGTGGAACGACCGCAGATCGACCGCGGAACGACCGCGGATTGACCGTGGATTTTACAAAAAACGGTCGAAGTGGTGGTGGGCCCTCCCAGCACCTCCCGCCGAGACCGTGGGCACTGCAGGTGCTGCTCCTCAAGGCAACGGCTGCGGTTGCTCACGACTTCTTCGGCTGCTGCGTCTCTGCTGCATAGCTATGCAAGCACTGGCTCACTGCTCTGATACCATGAGAGACAGCTCCTAACATTGTTGTCGCTTGCGTGGCAACGCAAGCCAGCTAGTTAGCTCACTAGCACGCACAGGTAGAGGTGAGAATAGCAAGGGGTTGGCTAGGCACACAAACACAAGTGTCAGAAGCTGCAAATGTTTGGAATGTGCAGAGAGAAATGAAAACTGAGGTCTGGCCAACCTAAATGGTGCCACGGACCTAGTGGATGCACACACACACACACACGGCGCACGACGCTATTTTTCTAGCAGGACAAAACTGTGGCAAAAACACAGTTTTGGTCACAATTCCCTGTAGACACGTCAAAACGACGAGCCGTTTGAACCAGAATGGCCACGTCAACGATATCTACATCCTGATAGACTGCACGCCTACGTGCTCTGACACAGCGTGAGTCTACAAAATACGGAAGTCTTCTAGGCGCCCGTCGCCACCGGCTACCAGCCTGCTGCCGCCGTCGCTAGACTCAGGGATGTGCACCTGATTGGACATGAGCCGAGGGGTCACCGTAAGCTGTGTACGACACACACATCAACAAAAGCGTGACGCTCTAGTGCCAAAGTGTAACGCTCAAGTGCCAAAGTTTGGTGCTCTATTGCCAAAGTGTGACGCTATAGTGCCAAAGTGTTAAGCTCTAGTGCCAAAGTATGACGCTCTAGTGCCAAAGTGTGATGCTCCAGTGCCAAAGTGTGATGCTCTAGTGCCAGAGTATGAAGCTCTGATGCCAAAATGTGATGTTGTTCTGTCAGAGTGTGATGCTTTGGTGCCACAGTGTGACGCTCTAGTGCCAAAGTGTGACGCTTTAGTGCCAAATTCTGACGCTCTAGTACCAAAGTGTGGAGCTTTAGTGCCAAAGTGTGATGCTCTAGTGCCAAAGTGTGAAGCTCTAATGCCAAAGTGTGACGCTCTAGTGCCAAAGTGTGACACTCTAGTTCCAAAGTGATCGCTCTAGTGCCAATGTGTGATGTTATAGTGGCAAAGGGTGAAGCTCTAGTGCCAAAGTGTGACACTATAGTGCCAAATTGTGACGCTCTAGTGCCAAAGTGTAACGCTCTAATGCCAAAGTGTGATGCTGTAGTGCCAAAGTGTGATGCTCTAGTGCCAAATTGTGAAGCCCTAGTACCAAAGTGTGATGCTCTAGTGTCAAAGTGTGACGTTCTAGTGCCAAAGTGTGACGCTCTAGTGCCAATGTGTGTCACTCTAATTCCAAAGTGTGATGCTCTAGTGCCAAAGTTCGACGTTCTAGTACCAAAGTGTGAAGCTCTAGTGCCAAAGTGTGTCCCTCTAGTACCAAAGTGTGACGCTCTAGTGCCAAAGTGTGATGCGCTAGTGCCAAAGTGTGACCCTCTAGTGCCAAAGTGTGAAGCTCTAGTGCCAAAGTGTGACACTCTAATGCCAAAGTGTTAGCTCTAGTATCCACGTGTGACGCTCTAGTGCAAACATGTTAAGATCTAGTGCCAAAGTGTGACGCTCTAGTGTCAAAGTGTGAAGCTCTAGTGCCAAAGTGTGATGCTCTAGTGCCA